>JACATO010000485.1:0-41871 GCA_018389105.1 Nautilus pompilius | reverse complement strand
TCCAACTGGTCATTTTAGCAGATTTTCTTTGTGTCAACCATCGCTCTTATTCTTTTTGTTCTTGTATATTCGCACACGACTGGCTGCTGGCTAGCACAGGGGTTGAGGCGAGAACCAATCAGAGTAATGGCGTCATCTCTATTATCGCCGCCGGCCGCTTCAGCTAAACCTGGTAAAACGGTTTGTCGTGTTCAGCTTCGGCAACCAGTCCCCGACTATTCGTGAAAACAAACACCTAGTTCTCTCTTTGCCACTAAGGGGAAAAGTTGGGCTTATGCTTTTAGCCTTATTTTAAAATTGCTATCCGTGATTATCCGAAGCAGTCCTCGACGGTCGTATAGTCCGCATCTGTGAGGTCATGCGGACGAAAGCAGAACCCGTGTGCGCAATGTCGTGAAGGTGTGGTACTGAAAAATGGAACATTATCATTCCACAAAAGGACGGTTCTTTGACATTTAGCTTCTCGTGGATTTGCTAATCACGTCTTCCATATATTTAATTTAGACTCGCCTTCGATATATCTGTAATTATCGTATAAAGTCTATTTTACAGAAATTAAATGTATGGAAAGATTAAGTTTGCCGATTCATTAAACGTGACATTTGGATCAGCAGTTCTGATCTTCGAAGTTGTTCGCCATGAACCGAGATAAAAGCAATTCTGAATTTCTTTTTGTATTTTTAGACCGATACACGGTTACTAGTCATTTCCTTTTCTAGGGTTAAAATCGAAACGTTAGCATTCCATTCCCTTTGTCCAAATCAATACGCTATATTTATAAGAATTCGTGCGTACGCTTCACTTAATATTTCTGAGAGCGAGCACAAGGTATAAACGGATTAGTCCACTGGTGACTTATGCCGGACTTGGACCAAACGTCTTAGGAAAGCATCTCCTCGTTTAATCCTCCTGACTGTTAGACACCGATATGCTACGGAGAGGATAGTCCTAAACCCCAACTGAACAGTTGGCCAGGTCGCAGCCATCTGTCTCAGCTGCTTTTCCGAGGGATTTTTGTAAACCCCCAAACACGAAGCGTGTTTGTTTATCTGTAAGCTCGCTTGAAGTAGAAGCTGCTGGTCTTTCGCACCCATCAGATCGTCGCAGAAGTACTACAGCACCCATGAAGCCTCCTCACCAATGCTGAGCAATACCGCCATCCCGTACAGAACATTCGCGACATCGTTGACAGCGATCGAACTGCGTATATAAGACATTCGGTTATCCGGCTCTGGGTGGATCCATATTTTCTCGCGTTGCGTAGTGATGACGTCATCGGCTGACTCCCGCGGTAATTTTCCGGGGAAACCAAACTAAAGGGCAACCATTGAAAACAACAACAGAAACAAGCACCGGCCCGGTGGGGCAGGTGGTAGCGGGTTAGCTCCGAGAAGGGACCGTTGCTCCTGCACCGGGTTCGATCCCAGGTTGGGGTCGGAGGAGAGTTGTCGCTGATGATCGCCATAGCGTGAAACATCTGTACGGTATTTCCTTGGTGTCCGACGTGAGAGAGACGTCCTTGGGGCCCCCGGTGCCGGGTTGACGAACATCTCTCAATCACGAGGAGGACTCGACAGAGAACAGGCCACTTGTCTTTACGGGATGCCATGCCATCGAAAGAGCCTCGTTCGGAAGTCCAACAACAACAACAACAACCGAAGATAAGCGATCGCGGGCGGATAAACGACATGGCGGACCGAGTGTTGTTGGTATCTCGATCAAACGGGGCGTTTATCTCGACAGCAGTTGGTCGAGCCGAAAGCTAACAAGTCGGAAAGATGATTGCAATAAAATCAGGCGGAGAAGTCGGAATGTCAGCCGTGGTGAAATGTCCCGTCTCGCCCAGATCTAGTGTTTCCACGACATTGGGCACAGGCCGCCTTCCGGCATGTTAGCCACGTCCCAGCGACGGCGGGCGAACTACGAACGATAGCGGAAGTGATCTGTCGGAGCGCTAATGAATCAGCGGAGTTCAAACGAACCCGTGGGTAAATAATTGAAAAAAACTAACATTGCCGTGTAAGATGGACGGCAGTCGTAAAACCTCTCCCGCCGGTGTTGTCGCTATGGAGGGGTGAGAAGGGAGCAATTTGTCCGGCGGATGGGCAAACAGATTTACGAGCTAATATGCACCCTGTTTACCAAAGGTTACAGAAGTGGATACGACGAAGGGAGAAACTTTGCCAACAGAAGACAACGAAGTTGTTCGTCCCAGAACGACCGATTCCCCAGGGTGATACCATCCCTGGCCCTCTAACAGTGGCAGCGCACGGAACTTTGGCGCCACGCGTGTTCCGGGTAACGGTTAGGATCATCCCGTCGTTATTTAGTCTATTATCGGGTAAACTATAGCGGGAATGAACCAGGTCAGACCATTTCGTCTGTATACCATTCCAAACTCACACTTTTCCTACCAGAGTTTTATTATCTCCATTTTACGTTAACACTATTTCTTCGTGCGTTCCCTCATACCCCTACTTTCACTTTTCTCTAAAATTCAGGTTACTGTTGTACACGGTCCAGCCCAACCGTGGGTAAAAGAAGAACGCTCAGCATTTTAATATTAACACGCTGGCAGCCTACTCGACTAAGTGCTGCCAAAATTAAACGGTTTATTAACTCACAGAGGCATTCAGACTAAATGCAAAAGAGGTGCCCGTACAACTCTGATAGTAGAAAGATTATACAAGAGAGAGAATAGAAAACGTCACCGGGGCTAGACGAATAATCTTGGCACCGTTTCAGAAGAACTGAGACTTGTGATACAACTCCTCCCCCTCTTCTTCTTTCCTTCTCCCCGAGCATCCGCAGATAACCAAAGACAACGAGTCCAGATCCCATGAATGATAAGCTTCTGCGTTCGCAAATTTACTAGAAAGTGATGGATCGCGCAGGAGACAGGCGGTATAGCTAATATCTGCTGTCGCTTCGCCAGGGTGGAAGAAACTCTTGACGAATGTGATGTCTGTAACCGTCGACGCTGGTATCATCGCCACTAATAAAAGAAAGCAACTATTAAAATTTTACACACGTCGAGGTTGTTGTTGTTCGTAAATTAAACTGTCAATCTAAATAAATATGTGGAGCCACAATTACAATCCAGGCTCTGCTAAATACGTGTGGGCTTAATGATCTGATTATGGATATTAATGCAGAGATCATTCAAATATTGTGTTTGACAGAGGTCGCCTTCACCGGGTCAACGTTGTCTTCAAGTCGGTCGCTGCTGATTTTAGCGACTACTTAAAATGGTAATTGCAAAGTTATTATCACGAGATCCCTCCGAGAAAAAAATACAACTCTCCACAATTGTCCATGGGTCAGAAATACCACAGCCCCGCCCTCTCTCGGCGGCTTACAAAAGATAGTGAGAGAGGGAGCGGCCATTGCACAATGTCGTCCTACCCTGGGCAGGAGACATTCTGTCGCATCTTCAAATTATATGAAGTTTATAGAATCCTTTTAATAATGCAAATTTAATATTTTTGCATTGAATTTAAATAATATAAAAAGGAAGGTTAAGAGTCAGTGTTCATTAAAATAAACTGACAAGATTCTAACTTAGCGTTCGCGTGTTCATCGCGTCTGGTTTGGCGAGGTTGGTGAAATATAATTTGAAGTCGTCCGGCTCAAGGAGCCGACATTTGCTCGCAGTATCCGGGCAACTTCTCTCAGCTCTCTGTTCCTGGACCGAGCTTATTCCATTTGCAGCCACGGTGGGGGGACCCTGTCTTGTCTGCTTTGATATCGAACAACCACCCGCTCATTTCAAATAGAAAAATTGCACAATATTCTTTCACGTTCTTTAAACTTATAATTGAAGTTGAGCAAATCTATCGGCACCGATGACGGATTTTTTGATAACTCTTCCGGCTTTTCCCGGACCTCCGTCGCTTTGAAAGCTGCGTATCCATTTTCAAAGATGGAGTCTAACGACAGGAAAACAACCATCAAAAACCGACTTAAAGAACAAGCTAAACGCGATAATGTAATACCTTTAGACTTTAATTAAACTAAAATAGCTGATACATTTTGAGCGGATCACCGGGCCTGCCTTGGTGTTACGGAGATAAGTTGTTACACATCAACGGCAATTTGTAATTACGCGTATAGACGAGGCTGCTATAACCGACATTATATGGAAGGTCAGTCGGTTATAGCAGCCTCGTCTATACGCGTAATTAGTAATTACTGGAACTGAAATAAATAACCCTATATGCGCGCGCACGTGTTGGCAGCCATCAGTGTAGAATTAACAAATACAATACCATCAGCGTACAGCAGGATATTTTGATGAAACATCTTGTGTGCGATTAAAGTTTAGTATAGTATACTATATATATGTAAGTATATATATATATATATATATGTGTGTATACTAATATGAGTTATGTATAGAATATTTGAAATCTAATACTATTATGGCATTTGTGTCGCGCGCCCGATTTTACAAGGGAGACAACTCTAACGAAGAAGCGTAGTGTCGTGGCTGTCCGCTAAGAAGCGTTGTCAATCCTGTGTCATGAGATGGCCCGCAGTTACTACTTCGACATGGAAAGCTTCACTACAACTTTCCATGAAAGCCACAGCGTCGTCCACGATTATGGCAGAGCATTAGGGTTAACGTTATTCTCTTAAGAAACTCTGGACACGGATGTGTCTAAAGAAAGATTAAAAAATGGATATGCTATTAATAACATGCCTAGAAATGTTTTGCATCACCCCAGAAAAGACAGTAAGAAAATTCATCTTCAGATCACGCTGACCACGTGTCGTGGTGATCACGTGTTTACTGGTCAGATTTCAAACGGTCGCCACGTGGACGATCACGAACCGGGGCGCACTCCAATGTGTTAGCTTAACGTCGTTGTGCAAATCCAGCAGGTTTATAATTCGACTTTAAGAAGCGAAATCGGAAAGTTCTGTGGTGATGAAAAACGTCTGACCATGGCTGACGATTCAATAAAAGTTTAGCTTGAACTTTAGAGGTCCGTATTTAGCCGTTTGTGTAAAATGTCAGAAACACGTCGAATTCCACGCTCGGCTGTTTCGCTGATGTCCTCCGGCTCCATCCATCGCGGGGCTTCGCTCGGAAACAAAACCAGTTGATGATGCCAATCTCAAATCAGAAACGGTCGGTTCTTGTAGATTTTTCCTGAATTTCTGGATGTTTTTTTCTTCTATAGATGGCGTGACAGACACCGTGACGTAACAATATTTGCTGCCGCGAGGAGCTCGTCGGATAGATTCGGCGGTGCCTCAGAGTCTGAGACCCACAAATGGCGTTATCGGAGAGCGCCAGGGAAAGGGGCTCAACTCCGCTCGATTGCTGTGCGCGGACAATGGGCGAGCAGCCGGCCTCGCGGAATGGAGCTCGATACAAGTAAAAGCTCTGCTATAGAACGTGGAAGGATTACGGTTAAGTAGATAAATGTGCAGGAAATTCAACACACGAGATAACTTAAGGTGTATTTGGTAATTGTTTGCCACCAGACTCGATTTGAGTGTCATTGAGCGAGCACAATAAATGGAGACACTTTTTGGGGTTGCTGCTTTTAGTTCCTGACGCCCGACTTGTACGTATTCTGGGCTGCTCTCTACTCCTCCAACCCTGTCGGCGGTTATTCGCCCTGACTCTTTCCTTTTTCATTCGTTTACATTCAGGCCACTTAACCTCAGACTTATTGCTAACAAGTAGCAATTTCAATCCATGGCAACATTATCCCCCCACTACACGCAGAGAAACACACAAAGACACAGAGTCACACAGACACACACAGAGAGACACAGACACACACACACACACACACACAGAGAGAGACACAGAGTCACACACGCAGACACAGACACACACAGTCACACAGAGACACAGACACACACAGACACACATACACACACAGAGTCACAGAGACACACAGAGTCACACACAGAGAGACACATACACACATATACACAGAGTCACAGAAACACACAGAGACACAGACACACACACACAGAGAGACACACACAGAGTCACACACACAGACACACATACACACACAGAGTCACACAGAGACACACACACACACACACACACAGAGTCACAGAGACACACAGAGTCACACACAGAGAGACACAGACACACACACACAGAGTCACACAGAGACACAGACACACACAGACACATACACACACAGAGTCACACAGAGACACAGACACACACACACACACAGAGTCACACACACAGACACAGACACACAGTCACACAGAGACACACACACACACACACAGAGTCACACACAGAGAGACACAGACACACACACACACACAGAGTCACACACAGAGAGACACAGAACACACACACACAGAGTCACACACAGAGAGACACAGACACACACACACACAGAGTCACACACAGAGAGACACAGACACACACACACACACAGAGTCACACACAGAGAGACACAGACACACACACACAGAGTCACAACAGAGAGACACAGACACACACACACACACACACAGAGTCACACACAGAGAGACACAGAGACACACACACACACAGAGTCACACAGAGAGACACAGACACACACACACACACACAGAGTCACACACAGAGAGACACAGACACACCACACAGAGTCACACACAGAGAGACACAGACACACACACAGAGTCACACACAGAGAGACACAGACACACACACACACACAGAGTCACACACAGAGGACACAGACACACACACACACACAGAGTCACACAGAGAGACACAGACACACACACACACACACACAGAGTCACACACAGAGAGAACAGACACACACACACACACAGAGTCACACACAGAGAGACACAGACACACACACACACACACACAGAGTCACACACAGAGACACAGACACACAACACACAGAGTCACACACACAGAGACACAGACACTTTGTGCAGTCAAATCTTTTTACCGGTTCAGCAAATCCTGGCCTTGCGGGTCTGATGTCTACTCAAAAATACTGCTTAAGGTAATTAATCTGCTCAGATTTCATACCCAAAACGCCAATGCGAGTTAACAATAAAATTTAACTGGCACATTATTTGGGCAGCTGTCGCTGTAGCTCCGAGAACAAAGCAGGCGCGTCTCCGCGTAGATGATTTAAATCGCTGTGGTGGTCAATTCTCCCGCACGTTCTGCCGCGCACCCTGGCCCAGTGCATCCGTCTTAGCAGTATTTTTAATACGAAAGGTAATAAGTTGTTTTAATATTAAATGTCTGTCTAAGGACACACGGAAACTGTAAGTAGGAAGACATTTAAACAGAGAAATGAATGAACTCTTTTTCTAAGAAGCAAGCTGTTCTTCAGGTGCGTGTTACTAAGTCGAAAAGTGTTCATCCCACTTATTGCTTGGTGGGTTTTCTTATCCAGTATTTACATTTAATCTCTCGGCCTCACTGCGATCCTGTTTAATTTAAATACTATTTTGAAATCATTCTTAGCCAAGTTTACGCAGTTTGTCCTCAGATTCTATTCAGACCCATTACTGTTTGGCTTATAACAGGTCTGACGACTTCCGTTAAGGTTCACTTCGTAACTTGGGCTGAAAGCCTCGGATCCTTTGTTCTCTCCTTCTCAACTTTTAATTATTTTTCGTTTCTCTATTTGTATTTCCACGTCTAGGAGCAACAGAAACTTAGATGTTGAAG
Organism: Nautilus pompilius; assembly: GCA_018389105.1. Lineage (NCBI taxonomy): Eukaryota > Metazoa > Mollusca > Cephalopoda > Nautilida > Nautilidae > Nautilus > Nautilus pompilius. Next base: position 34,193 of record JACATO010000485.1, on the reverse strand, counting down.
TATTTGCACCTAGTCTAGCCACTTACAACACCTGTCGACTGTACGATCAGTAGTTCGTTCTCTCGGCGCGGTGACCTCGTGGGGCGACGGATTTAAACAGAAAGGTCTGCAGGGGGAGACCACCGGGGCTGGTGGCTGAAGCAACGGTGATCCATCGAAAATCAAAGAATATGGCGTCGATTATAGCTGGTCCTACGTGTTTAATTTGAAGGAATTACTGGGACTGTAACAACTAGCCCCGGTGGTCTCCCCTCTCCAATAACGACAACCTAACCGGACACCTAGAGCAGAAGAAGAGAGGACTGGGCTGCCAAACTACGATTTATAATTCAGTTCTCAAGACAAGGCAAGAAGAAGAAGCCATTGCGGTCGGAGCGAGTTCCTCTGCGCAGGTCAAACGCTCACCGACGCCGATTTGCCGCTATCGCCGGAAGTACTGAGACACGTCTTCCGGCGCTGATTCGAGCTGACGCACCAGTCGGCTCGTAACTGAGACGACTGGTGACTCCTCGGAATCAGAACTCTCAACCATCTGAAATCTAAACAAGACACGTCTGTAACCCTTATGTTCTTTTCTTTTCCCAAAAAAGAAATATAAAGAAAGGTTCCGGTTTTTTTTTTAAGTTTCCAAAAGAAAAATTAATTTATGTGAGGAAATCAATTTTTATAAACTTGAAACCCTTTTTGAATTTGGTCACGTGTGCGCCAGATTGTTCAGCTAAATGTAATAACATACGATAAACTGTATACCCGTGCGTGAAAGAGTCCTGCTTCGTGCCGTTTATCTGCTAAATCGCCTTAACTGGCCCCCAGTTTGCTAAGTGGGCGGCGTATAGCCCGCAGTGAACGCGCCCATTGCCACCTGATCCAGTTACTGATTTATATAAGGCCCCTAATCCCAACGCGGCCGTGTAAAGACCAAAAATGAGCACTTTTAAGTCGTGCATTTTGGGAAAATTGGGGCCAATTTGTTATTTCTAAAAGTCGAAAATGCGTGAAGTGAGTAAATTACCAGATCTAGCATCAAACACATCTATTAGTAAATCTGTTCGTCCAGTTAACTCTGGACAGACAAAAAAACTTACTTTCATCATTAATAAATAAACATAGGCATATTAAAAGTATAGCTTCCTATGTTCCACAGCAGAATGCTTAAATTCTGGGAAGTTCCGCTTTTGTAGAAGGTGAAAATGCAGCTAGAACATAAATAATAATAAAAGAGAAAGATTCTGTCTCAAATAAGTTCTTGCCAGTCGGTCTTGTTGGACCAAATGCTTTCGAAGATTGTATCTGGCTTTGTGCTGTTGGTCCTGGTGTACAGGCACATAACAGATATCAGCAGAGTAGCTGAGTCAGGCCTGAAGCAGTGTGGCTGGGACCTTTCCGGATTGTATATCTCGAGTTACATTAACAGATGTTTATCTACTGGTCCATTTAGCCGATTGGAATGACGGGGTGACCAGATGAACACAGGGATAAAACGTTACCTGCGAATACAGGGGGTTGTCTCAAAAGAGATAATTTCATATTCTAAACTCACGCTCTGCTAGAATCGTGTCCGCTAGAGAAAAAATCCGGGGCTCGCAATCAGTTAAAAACTTTTCTATAGACTCCAAAAAACATCCTGGTATTTCATTTCATAAATAAATGTTTCCCATTTAGAGATAGGCACTACTTAGTACAAGGACACCAACTCGAACATTATAATTGGACGACTGGGGATCGAAGAACAATCTTTCTTGTTTTTAGTGTTTGGTAAAAGCTGAAATCGTTGGCCATATCTCTCTGTCCTAGTGCCTGTTTGAAAATTCTACATGTGACGTCACCTTCATTAGTTAAGCAGTCATAATTCATTACAGTTACACTGACATATCATGAGGCGGCGGAATTAGAAATCGTTGGCCATATCTCTCTGTCCTAGTGCCTGTTTGAAAATTCTACATGTGACGTCACCTTCATTAGTTAAGCAGTCATAATTCATTACAGTTACACTGTCATATCATGAGGCGGCGGAATTAGAAATTGTTGGCCATATCTCTCTGTCCTAGTGCCTGTTTGAAAATTCTACATGTGACGTCACCTTCATTAGTTAAGCAGTCATAATTCATTACAGTTACACTGTCATATCATGAGACGGCGGAATTAGAAATCATTGGCCATATCTCTCTGTCCTAGTGCCTGTTTGAAAATTCTACATGTGACGTCACCTTCATTAGTTAAGCAGTCATAATTCATTACAGTTACACTGTCATATCATGAGACGGCGGAATTAGAAATCGTTGGCCATATCTCTCTGTCCTAGTGCCTGTTTGAAAATTCTACATGTGACGTCACCTTCATTAGTTAAGCAGTCATAATTCATTACAGTTACACTGACATATCATGAGACGGCGGAATTAGATCCGTTTTGCTTTCCTTCATATATGCTCTTCGACTTAAGTTACGCACCACCAGGTTTTCTCAGATAAAGCATCTTCACGGTTGGGTGGATTCCTCTCTACGTTCTCATATTTCTGCTCGCACAGACTCGTGTGTTCAGCACCTTTTGATTGCGTATGCAAATTAACTGTGATACCGCGATTTGTACACGGGCTAGTACCGGTGGGGCAGGTTTCCTGCAGTGGGAGGCTGCACCAATCCGCCATCAACTGTCCTTCTGTTTCTAAAGCAGTTGTTGATGGAGCGGCAGGTTCGTGTAAACCGACTCGGAGCAGATGGGGCAACAGCATCCCTTCGTTACGGACCTGTGGAGCTGGTGGAGAACCAACCAGCAACAAGATGTTCGGGAAACCGGAGACCACGATCATCGCCCCGTGAAACGTCCAGGGAGGGTTAAGGGGGAGGAGGCGGGTACGTCGGTCGGGTAAGAGCCCGACGACGGAAAAGCACAAGTTGGCAACCCCAAGACAGCATTGCTGGGGTTGCTGCTCGTGGTAGTGGGTCCGCCAGGGTGGGATGTGAATCCCATGAACGTCAGGCTTGATCTCGTCATCGCGCCTGAATCCCTGACCGTCAGCAGGCAGGACGAAAACATTCTTGCCCTTGTTGTTCCCTGTTTTGAGGAACAGCCGCTTGCTACTTGGCCAATACTCAGGACGGCAAAGTCACACCTCAGACGTAGTGGGGGCAGTATTTCCAGGACAAACCGATAGTCTCCCTTGCTCGGCCGGTTATGAGCTCAGATGTCTTGTTAGTAGCGTGACTTGGTGGGTACGGAAATAACCGTACAAACTCGATCGAGCTTCCAGAGCATCAGTGACATTTCCATTGTAAAAAGATGATGATGATGATGATACACCCACCGCCCAGACATCTATAGAGATAGTCTTTCAACAGGTAGAAAATAAATTAATATTTTTATTCAATCTTCCGTTCCTCTCCGAAATATCGGTGCTTTGTCGCAATAGGTCTCTTGTCAGTCAGACTTTCCAGGTGTCTTAACTTCGCCCTGTCCGAGCTGATGCACCAAGCTCTGTAGGTTTTGAGCCGGTCCCTGCTGACGAGGATGGTCGAGGGGTGAGCTCAGAACTACAAGAAATCAGACCGGGTGGTGGGAAAGTGCGCTTTCGCCCGCAGCCATATTCTATCCCTGTAGATGCTATAGATTAGCTCCGATTATCTCGGTTTTCACAAGTATGAAAACAAAGCCAGCGGGCTGATAGGTGCAGCGAAAGTTCACCGGAATAGATGGGCCAACATCGCGGCCTTCTTTTTAATCAGCACGATTTTGATCCTCGATTTTTGCTCGCTAGCACGTCCCCCGATCGGGCAGACATCGAGCCCCCGTCGATCACCACGAACGATGTCTCCTGCTGATCTACGAGCAGAAATTCGATACCGAGTTGACAAAAAGCATCGCCCAGGAGGACTCCCACCCCGGGGCCTTGTCATCCACAGTGTGAACTTTACAATGAATGGAATCTATTCAGACCTGATTTCCATGCATTGTATGTCTCCCCGTTTATCGTAATTAAAAGCCCATGTTACGTGGTTTAATTGCAGATTTTTAAACATTAATAAAATAGATTTTGTATTTGTGATTTCATTTTCTTATATATTTTAAAAACTATTATTAGAATATTCTGCCATCAGCTGATGAACATATCTAATTGTCCTAAGCACAGGTCGTCATCAAAGGTTCAGTGAAGTCTCTCTACTCATTATGATACAAATCTCTAGCATTTCAGTTTCCTCTTTTGTATCGGAAACAATCTGAAATGTTTAAAATCTAATGTCGGATAAACTGTACGCCTGCAGATGGCGCTGCTAACAACCTAGTAATGCTGGAGTGCAGTAGCGTAATAAGCTATGACCAGCCGATTGCATAACATGTGATAAATATGGTATCGAATGCTGCTGATTGGTTCTTGGTGACGTATCGTACGTTTCTGAATTTTTTTAAAAAAGAAATTAGTGACTAATTCGAAGATTTTTAAAGACGAAAACGTTTTTTTTCTTCTCGCAAATTATAATTTTAAAATGTAGCAAAAAAAAGACAGTTGCCTCAAAATCGAAGTTTTGATTGGATGATTTTGGCTAAGCGTCAACATTTAGATGGATATTACTTTACATCCTGAATTCTGCGCGATGATCGGACTACTGACACGAAGAAAATACCGGTTTGATTCTTTCTCTCTTTTTTTAAAAAAAAATATTCAATTACAACCAATCGAAACGAAGTTTTCTCGAAACAGTTCCGCAGCTAATGAGGATCTACGCTTCTGTTTGCTGGATAAATACTTGTGTGAAAAGCCATTGTTTACCGTTTATATTTATTTGAAAGGGAAAAAAAAATCAAAATTGGCTCAAGTATCGGAGAAAGACCTCAACCAAATAAGCTGGCACCTACTAAGAAAGATAAACAGAAACGGCAAAGAGAATATCGAACGCTAACAGAAGCCATTCAAACCCATGAGCTCTTGGTCCACGAAACAAGGTGTTTCTAGAGAAATTGCGACAGCCGTAATGGGCGACAAGTAAAAGCCACAGCTTTAACGACACATACCAACACGTGACATCCGTCCCCTAATCGGAAGACAAAAGCAGCGTTCCCTTCAGTGAGGTAGCGGGTAGAGACTTGCTACGCTTGTAGATTCTTCAGCTCTGTGTTGCCTAACTGAATCGCGTTTACCAGCCTCCGGGGATGAAAAGAGTAAGTTGACGTCTAAAAACTGTTTAGGTCTAACTTAGACTACTAGTGATTTGGCTGTCTGAACCGACGACCCGGCATATAAGAGGTACTGACAGCGTTGCTCAATCGCAGTCACTACGAACACTAAATTGCCAAGACCTTCTGTCATCTTCACGGGGCAATCATTTTTGTAGATCGCTTACGATTTTATTTCGCACACAACTGCTAACTTTATCAGAAATTGAAGACGACAAATTATTTTATGCTTTACAACTATTAATAATAAAGCCTTAATATTAGAGCTGTATACCTGATGTGAAACTCTTTAATGTTATTACTACTCCCTTTTCTTCTCTCTGTGATTCCATCATCATTCCAACCCAGTCGCAATTAACGCGAATATTCTGTGCAAAAGTGTGAACCAGACCATATCTAAATAAACTGCTAACGAAAGACACAACCTGAGAAATACCTAAAGTAACCAAGTTATTTAGATTTTTAAAAAATCCATTGCTCTTTTCCCTAATCTTCGCCCGATGAAAACACGTGACACAAGTATCCGGAAGATATGGCGTCATTTATATTGTGGTTTGCAGCACCGCCATTGTTATCCACATTGACATCTTTGCCACCGTTGTCTATACTGAAGTCATTACTACTGCTATCCGCAGTCACGTCGTAAGAGAAACGTTTCCATACGTTTGTCCTTCTTCACACCGAAAACTCTTAAATACAGCGAAAGTTTTCTCCCCTTACTACTTTACTGTTGTTGTTGTTTTTTTTTTTGTCTATGTACCTATGCATTTTCTAATCCTGTTTTTGGTTAAATGCATCTTAGTTTACGGACTTTCGAGTACTTCACTATAAGTCACCAAACGTTGTCGTTGTGCTTGCAGAAAATTTAAAATTAATAACAAAACTTGTAAACTCTGGCTGAGAAAAATATAGTTTAGAGATGTTTGCTTGTCGTGGACTACAAACATTACCGGTCACGTGGAGCTAAATATTCTTGATCTTAATTAATTATGCGAGGTTTTATACTAATCACTTGCTTTTAAACAATACCTTTTATGTTTCTGAAAAGTTAATCTTATTAAAATTAACTTGTCTTACTTAAAAGGACTCATTTAGGCGCATGGATTCTGTTGGTCTGAACACACCGCTGGGGCATCTATCCACTAGTTAAGTACCTTTAAGGATGTCTGCTTCATCTGTTGCCTGTTGCTAGGCAACGGGTGCCCGTAGTCACTTGTTTTAACTTGGGGGGGGAGAGAATCCACGTGGTTTCTCAAGTTACTTGGGTTGATGGTCTGACAGATTCTTCACGAAGCGCACATCTTCGCCATTAGTCCCTCCTCCTGCTGGTCCAGACATCTTACACGATGTTTGGGGAGACCTTAAATTCTCGGCCAAACATTGCACGTGTATCTATTCTGCTGCATACAACAATTATAAATGTTTTTTGTAAGTCTTGCTAATTCATGTTTTCTATCATCATTAACATGAAGACGACCCGTACTGATGCTATAGCACGTGAATGATGTGACACCGAATGTATACACATTATATTAATTAATTTAATATTATAGCAGCCATATTCGTCAAACATCAGCTGATATAGTAAAATCCTTCTACCTTACGTACAAAGTATGAACTTTGTGCAAAGAGAAAAGGTAGCAACATTTCATTGTTGCATCTTTAAATATTTCCATTTTGCTACCCCAATATGTGGAGTTATTTTTGAAGTTGTGTATTAGTTTTCCTAGCTAATTAAGCAGGTACAAAACTTGCAATATATGTTTTTAGTTACTTATCATCGTGACCGTTGTAAAAATCTCTGAATCAACCATCCAGTAAGAATGAAATGGAAAAAAAAGAACTCTAATAGTTCTGAAACACAGTGGGTTCCAGCTACCGCTTGCCAGACATACGACATGGCCACCTGAAGAAAGCTGTTCTGTTCAGTATCTTGCTTGGCCACAACCGGGCTAGAAAAATGGAACTACTGGAAATGTGAGGCCCAAAGATCAGCGATAAGCTGCACGTTAAGACTTAATGGTAAAAGTACACCTTTCGACTTTATGAATTTTTAGGGTAATCAGGGACAAAGCAGGACAAGGGATTTTAAAGCCGACCCACTATGTCTCGTTTCCGACGTAACATAAGTGACGAAAAAGGCAATGAAAACGTTTCCTGTTTTTAGTTATCATTCGTTCTTCATCCAGATATGAGTAGTATGACAAATATTGCGATTTATTAACTTTCTTTCCTCTGTTCCTTCCTTGATGACAGTTGGAGCATTCAGAACGCAGTGCGTGATGTAAATTCAATTGCTGATGTAAAATAGTTTAGTTTCCTCCTCCGTATTTTGTTGCAGTGGGTGCGCATGTGCGATGAGAAGTGGTAGACTTCGCGGGACCAAAAAATCTTTGAAGATTCCACGCCGCCATAATCGAGTCACTTCGATCACGGAGCAATTCTTCACATTCTCTTGCCATGTGGAAAGCGTCTGTTGGAACGAACCACGAGAAAGATCTTCAGGCAAAAGTGGTCTACAACACGTGTAAGACTCTTAGAGATAGGAATTCGTTTTTGGACATCGACTTTAATTATGCCAAGAGCAGTTTAATAAAAAAAGACCAGAGTTCACACAGAAGTTTGAACTTTTTCCATAGTGTAGAACCGAACCAAGCTTCGACCTATTCACCATCTGTTATACCTGTCTGTATATCAATACCAAGGAAAGGCATCTACGAGCTTCCAATCGACTCTCTGACGTTTTAATCAGTAGTGGATACGATAAACTCCAGACGAGGTGTATTAACCTCAAGTTCGAGACCATGACCAGCAGATTGTCATCGATTTCGTTCCGCAACAGCAAGGGAAGTCGTAGCTATCCGCATTCTTTAAGGGATCTCGTTTAGGGGAATAAATCTGAATCAATGGATACACACACACCCACACACAGGGACAGAGGTAGAGGTTCTAAGGTTTACCTTCCACACAGGGAGTCATAAATCCCCTTTGCCGGGACTGTCTCTATAATAGTTACCATAACCGCCACTTCTCCTTGTAGGTGTCGCCCTCACAAAGCCTGGTCAAACTGAAGATGACCACAGATTCATCGCGGGTTAGAGCACCGCCTTCCGTTGCGTCGATACGAAGTCAGAAACTAATCAATAACAAACAAAGCCTGAGAACTCGCGGAATGAAACTCTCCCGAGGAAGGGGGAGACAGAACGGACTAAGCCCCTAAAAATGTTACGTCATACATCCAGTCAGGGATGATGCCAAAACTCTATTGGCGTCCTTCACTTCTCTTCTCTTCAGCAGCCGGTGAAGACACCGGGTGGCCAAAAAAAGCCGGAATTTGGATAAAGTTGCTACAACATTTTGTCCAAAAACGACTTCGGTTGAAATTCGAGAATTTCTCCATTGTCGGAAGAATTGCGATTCTAACTGTCCGACTTAACACCGGCCGTTACTTTCAGGAAAGGCTCACATCGGTCTTCTAAAGTCCTCTCAGACGCGTTTTTCTTGATGGCTATAACCTTTTTAAAACATTTAAATATTGAAAATAGTCAGAACATTTTTAGAATTATTTTAAAATTTAAAATCTATAGATGCTTTTAAAGATGAAAAAAGAAACTGTTTGTAAGGTAACTATTCACCATCAAATGGACCGGTGTAGGAATCGGATTTAAAGATAATGAATTAGAGCTACACCGATAGCGGATCAAGCACTAGCAAAACCTACCTACAAACGACACCGATAGCGGATCAAGCAAAACCCACTTACAAACGACACCGATAGCGGATCAAGCACTAGTAAGACCCACTTACAAACGACACCGATAGCGAATCAAGCACTAGCAAAACCTACTACAAACGACACCGATAGCGTATCAAGCACTAGCAAAACCTACTACAAACGACACCGATAGCGGATCAAGCACTAGCAAAACCTACTACAAACGACACCGATAGCGGATCAAGCACTAGTAAGACCCACTTACAAACAACACCGATAACAGATCAAGCACTAGCAAAACCTACTACAAACGACACCGATAGCGTATCAAGCACTAGAAAAAAGTACTACAAACGACACCGACAGCGTATCAAGCACTAGAAAAAAGTACTACAAACGACACCGATAGCGGATCAACATTGTGTTGGGATGATGAGCTGTAATAGTGCTTGTCACAAAAGATAGTGTTCTCTCTCTCTCTCTCTCTCTCTCTCTCTCTCTCTCAATCTCTCCCGCAGTCGCCTAGCCTAAGAAACAAATCGGCCTGTTCTCACATCATCAGTGCCGTGTCTCCGGTTCATCTCGCGCTATGGTCAAGATTTGAAATCTCCACCGAAATGAGACCGCGTTAGAACTTCGCCTTCGTGTCATATCCAGGGAAGCTGATCTTGAACGTCTCCACCCGAGCGGTACAGCGACCAGCCGGATTAGTACCATTCACTCTTCAAGCCACAGACGCCCACCCAATAAACTAATTGACATCGAGTGAGATTCGAACTATTCATATCACACAATGCCGCTATCCTGAATAAAGCTGCTTTTTATTCCACTCCTTACTCCTGCCCTGCTCTCGCTCACTTGGTCTGTTTCGTTTTTTCCTCTCTAAAGATCAAACAAAGAACTACGTCGACGAAAAGGCCGGAGGGATTTTCCGCTCGAGTTGCTTGATGTAGAGAGTCAAACAAGTCAATCCTGGGTCCATTAATCGCACTAAGACATTATATGCTTATAAAAGCATTTTCTATCTACCTACGACCAGCTGGGAATTTCTGCCTTTCAAGTGGACCATATAACAAAGGAGATACTTCTCCCTCTTACACCTCTTCAGTTCAGCTTAACTCAATATAAACGGTTTCTAGCCTCTGGTGGAATCGTTTCAAAGGTCAATAATAAAGTCAAGGTTGTTCAAATAATCCTTACCATCATGTACAATAGATTAATTTCGCTATCGGTTGATTCTGTTTGTTGTTTTTTACAGGATGAGGTAAGCAGCACCTCCGCGATTTATCCTGTTATGTATTTGATTTAGCTAATTTCTGTACACCACAATTTAAACATTTGTCATATCCACTTATTAACAGGTTTTAGTGTAAAAATTATTAATCTAAATTATCATCGAGTGTTTGTATGAACGAGATTCACAAACGTTTTGTATATCGATACTGCCCACTTGTGGTCTTTGAGCTCTTTTGGTGTGAGAGCAGAAATGTAGCACTGACGTCAGACCCCTTGGAACGCCGATCTATCTCGCGCGGCTATACCCACTGTTTTGAGTGAGAGCTCTGTTGTGTGGAAAATCTATTCTCTTGATATCGGTGAGACGTTAGAAAATATGGCTTCACTTCCTTATTTTTTATAACGAATTGTCCGCTAATGAATATCGGAAGTAATTAACTTTACTCCTTTGTTTCTTCTATTTAAACTTTTTTAAAGCAGGAAAAGTGGGCATCTCAGTAATGATAACTAGTATTAGAACAGGGCAAAATAGTCAAAACTACTAACTTTTAAAAACTATCAATTAACTTCTAAAAGCTCTCCTACGAATAGTAATGATGTTAGCCGAGTGATCGGTCAAACTGCACACGAACCAAAGTGAGGCTTTCCGTTTTATCACGTGATGGCTGCTGGCAGGAGCCGAATGCCAATTTATCTCGGGAACCATTTGAGTGTGGCAATGTTTAGAGTGACTTGGTATCGGTAATCTAGATTTAGAGATATAGTTAGATATTCGAAATCTTTTACTTTCTTTGTCAGCTTCCGAATTCACTTGAGAATGCTTGCATTATTGTAAGGTTTTTCCAGACTGTAAAGTGAAATGGTTGCAGTCCTGTTGAAGAGTAATGCTGACAGAAACATAGATAATGTATTTCACGAGATATTTTCTTTCACGTAAATAATAACCATTACTCGGTCTAGGAGAGACAGCTCGAGAGCTTGTTACCTTTTAGCTGCTGACATCCACTTTGGTCGCATCATAATTAGCTTTGATGAATTTTTAATGGAAGCACCATCTCTAAACGTTGATTGAGTGGAATCTATTTTATGGTAATGAATTCGGGATTCTATTTAATCTCTGGAAAGAATCTTGTATTTACTCAGTAAGAAAAAAGTAAAATTCCAAAGCATTTACTGGCTTAATACATGATATTTCCCGAAATATTTTTTTTTTAAAACGCGCTTTTCTATTTTTGCTTAAAGTAAATCTCTACTTGCAGTTTCTATAAACTTTCTGATCGACTGAAGTGACCTCTGGCGTGTGGGATTTTTTAAATACGAAGATGCATGAATCTATGTCATCTCTAACAGCTTCATCAAACTACTTATTAATCGAACAAACGCAACGTCTCAACTTCAGATCAGTACGTGCCAGAGAGACAAGAGCAGCCATCTTATCGAATGTAACCTCTCTCTAAACCAGTTCGGTTCTTCAGTATCGATCGTGTTCTTCCTACCAGCAAAGGCTGACGCATCGGCTTCCAAAATGAATGTAAGTCAATAAAAAGAAACCGTTTTCTTTCCGAAATCGCACTGATTTTTTTTGTTTTGTTTTAAAAGAATAAAGAAGTGAAAGCTTGCAGCAAGTCAGTCGTCATCCGTTTTAAAGTAGCACCGCCAGAGATTATTTTGAGAAATCTCTCACAATTAGCTAAAAATGAATTTTGCTTTTAAAACCTTGCTCTATTTCTCGGCGTGTTCACGGCGAACGGTCACGTGATTCTTCTGGGAAACGAGATCTGAGTTTAGAAATAAACCACAAAGACTCAGTGGCTGTTCTCCTTGATAATGCATCGGGAATTCAGAGGTGACGATAGGTAACTAGCCAAATAAAGGTATTCCAATAAAAAACAAAACATCAAACATTTCTTCGAAAACGAAACTTTAAATGTTTTGTCATTTAAGTAAATACCACACACCACTGACAGAAAATACTGGTGAAAGTTGGGTCTTTGGATGGCGTCCACAGGATCTAAACCCCAGCTCACCGTCCGTATGTGTTCTATCTAGATAGATTTCAAAATCTTACCTTTTTTGTTATGTTAAATAAAGCTTAATATTTAATAATTAAAAACTAAGCAAAATTTTGAGAATACCCAGAAGAGAAATCAAAGGTCACGTGAATTGTCCCCTAATAGTTACACGAAGATAAATATTAAAACATCAATTACAGCTTTTAGCATTTGAATAGGGGCGAGAAATTGTCAGATATTTATCATAAATATGCAGTTTCTTTCTTATAGAATAAAAATATCTACTGGCTCTTGTTCGTATAGTTTGAGTGATTTTAGTAGTTTCAAAATAAAACATCTTATGGGCTCATCTTTAAGCCCACTTTCAGGTCACTTTACTTTAAAAAAATCAAAGCTTCAGTAACTTTGGAGGGTTTTTCTAAAATAATTAGAATTCCTGTAGATTAATAACTAAAAAAAAAACGTTGAATGTCTTGAAGAACTTCTCATAGGTATAAACATTTAAAATCTTGGTTTGCATTTCTTCAAAAAACTATTGTAACCTATCTTTGATTTGACTGGTTCAGTTGTGGCCATTTTATGGTTGTGACTTCATCCGAACCGTTTGTTTCTAGTGGAATTAATAAAGCTGCTATTCCAGAACTTTTCATCTGTATAAGTGGTGTAGTTTTCCTTTATGATGTAATGCGCAAATTCTGGGAATGCTTCAGAGTTCTCCTTCAGCACAGAAAATAGCCATTATTGAGAAATGTGTTTCTATGGTTTCTCTATTACATACACAACTTTTGCTTCATTTTTACTCGTCTGTGATTTTACATTAAAAAACAAGTGTAATATAAACAACTTTTTTCAGACAAAACAGATATAAAAATCCGGATAGGCCAAAAGCTTTAAAAATGTGTAAAATATATATATATATATACCAGCATCGGGCAGATGCTATATGGTTTTAATTTTAAAATCTCCAAACATCTAAAGTGTAGACGAAGAACATTTCTTACGGTTCTTCTACTTCCTAGCAAAGCATTTCCTTCCAGTTTTTTAAATTCAGTCGTATCATCGCTAAAGCATCTGCGGGTCAGGCTGCCGGCCGATACCCGTTTTTTTTTACATCTTTCCTCATAACTGAGATAAAGTAAATCGCTAACCACTCCAGTACATCTTCTTTGAACCTCTTCCAGGGTATCGGTGTCACCAACATAGCAGGGATTCCGCGCCTGAACCTTATGGTATCCAATTAAATTTCATTTGCCAATTTTTTTACCAGTCTACTAAACGATTTACATTAGATTCCCCGCTCCCAGCATCGTGTTAGCACTATCGTTTACTTCAAGTCGTAACTGAGTCCAAGAACTTATCAAGAATATGGATGGTAAATCCTACTGAATAAAACCGCGCCATTCGTTTGTTTCCACAGTTCAGATACGTCAACGTTCTGCGATGGATGCTAGTAACGAGAGACGGTGGCGCCACCGTGAACATCGCTGGGGCGCTGTTTAGGCCCTAAATCAACTTCGAACCCCAGAATCAGTCATCCGTTAAGAAGGGGACCAGTTAAGTACGAAGGTCTTTCTCGCGATATCAAAGAATTTGAAAAGATCTCTTAAAACCGTTTTAAAAGATTTTCAGGGGAGCGGAAGAAACAGGCGTCCACGTGACACGCGACTAACTGGCCCGTAATGGCTCGGCCCCGGATAGCCCGCGGCGAGTTAGGCTATAATCACTCTCCCACTGCCCAATCGGAAATCTCCCTGTCCCTAATCCTCACGTCAAGGGACCGCGCAGACCCCATTTACTGTTGTTGTTGCATCTGTTAATATTATTTATTTCTAATTTATTTGTTTGAGTTAATTGAGGCTAGCCGGTGTTAAATTACACGGAGTACACCACGTTAGCGCCTGTCTAATTAATTCCGGTCCAAATTGCAGATAGTGGGAAGGGGAAGGGTTAAAGTATTAACTAATTTACACTTTTGTTTTCTTCAACCGGCTGAAGCAATAAATTTAGTTACAAATCTACCAACAGAAAATTCATAGGTGCGAACCCCTGATATCAAAATAGCTAGAGAGAGAGAGAGAAGAGATTAGAGAGCGAGAGAGATGATAGAGAGATGAGAGAGAGATTAGTATAGAGAGAGATTATGTCAGAGAGATATAGAGAGAGTGTATATATAGAGAGAGAGAGAGTCATATATAGAGAGAGATTATGTCGTATATAGATAGAGAGAGAGATTGAGAGATTGTCAGTATATATATAGAGAGAGAGTATATATAGAGAGCAGTCAGTATATATAGAGAGAGAGATTAAGTCAGTATATATATAGAGAGAGATTAAGTCAGTATATATATAGAGAGAGATTATGTCAGTATAATATAGAGGAGATTAAGTCAATATATATATAGGAGATTGTCAGTAGATATAGAGGAGATGTCAGTATATATATAGAGAGAGATTATGTCAGTATATATATATAGAGAGATTAAGTCAGTATAATATAGAGAGAGATTATGTCAGTATATATAGAGAGAGATTATGTCAGTATATATAGAGAGAATTATGTCAGTATCTATATAGAGAGAGATTATGTCAGTATATATATAGAGAGAGATTATGTCAGTATATATATAGAGAGAGATTATGTCAGTATATATATAGAGAGAGATTATGTCAGTATATATATAGAGAGAGATTATGTCAGTATATATATAGAGAGAGATTATGTCAGTATATATATATAGAGAGATTATGTCAGTATATATATATAGAGAGAGATTAAGTCAGTATATATATAGAGAGAGATTATGTCAGTATATATATAGAGAGAGATTATGTCAGTATATATATATAGAGAGATTATGTCAGTATATATATAGAGAGAGATTATGTCAGTATATATATAGAGAGAGATTATGTCAGTATATATATAGAGAGATTATGTCAGTATATATATAGATAGAGATTATGTCAGTATATATATAGAGAGAGATTAAGTCAGTATATATATAGAGAGATTATGTCAGTATATATATATAGAGAGAGATTATGTCAGTATATATATAGAGAGAGATTAAGTCAGTATATATATAGAGAGATTATGTCAGTATATATATAGATAGAGATTATGTCAGTATATATATAGAGAGAGATTAAGTCAGTATATATATAGAGAATTATGTCAGTATATATATAGATAAAGATTATGTCAGTATATATATATAGAGAGATTATGTCAGTATATCTATATAGAGAGAGATTATGTCAGTATATATATAGAGAGATTAGTCAGTATAGAGAGAGGATTATGTCAGAATATATATAGAGAGATTATGTCAGTATATATATATCGAGAGAGATTATGTCAGTATATCTAGAGAGAGATTAAGTCAGTTATATATAGAGAGATTATGTCAGTATATATAAGTAGAGATTATGTCAGTATATATATAGAGAGATTATGTCAGTAATATAAGTAAGATTATGTCAGTATATATTTATAGAGAGATTATGTCAGTATATATATATATAGAGAGAGATTATGTCAGTATATCTATTAGCGAGAGATATATCAGTATAGAGAGAGATTATGTCAGAATATATTATAGAGAGATTAAGTCAGTATATCTATAGAGAGAGAGATTATGTCAGTATAGAGAGAGAGAGATTAAGTCAGTATATATATAGAGAGAGAGATTAAGTCAGTATATATATATAGATAGAGAGATAAAGTCAGTATATATATATAGAGAGAGAGATTATGTCAGTATAGAGAGAGAGCGAGCGAGAGAGAGAGAATAAAACAAAGGAAGTACATTTCAATTGATGATCAATCGTAGAATAGAATAACAGAACATTTTTTAAAATTATTGGTTTGCTGTTTGTTGATTTGGTGTTAAACGTTTTAACGCTTCTTGAAACAAAAACAAGTCAGGAAAAATTAACGATCAGTTTGTTAAATAGGCAGCCACCCTGTACCCTAAACGGGCAAAACCCTTCAGCTAACCCTGCGGTCGTTCCAATACAAGCTCACACATCCAAAGAGCGATCTGTTTGTTGTACGTGCAGCCATCCTGGACCCCTTTTTGGGTCCTGCGGTTATCCCCACGGTCGATCCGTTACTAGTTCACACGCGTGGAGAACGGGCTGTTCATTTTCTGCCACAATTCCTCCCAACTTCTGTAGCAACAACTTCACCAATCCCAAGTTCTGTGCCAGGGTTCCCGTGTAGACATGCAGGTGCTGCAACATGCATCCGTAGTGCTCGCACATCTGCTATTTCACATCCTCTACACTCCCTGGCTCTTCCATGTTTTGTCTACATGTACCTGCTGAGAGCAGCTGTGTTGTCCGGTCGTCTTTTAAGGTAGTCAAGCAGATCACTGCTCCACATCGGGTCTTCATAATACGCCATCGATTGTAAGATTATGGAACACACCATACCTGTTCTTTGGCGACCCAGACCTGCGAGAAGAACTCATCAAGCAGCCATGAGTGGGACTAAGGGTCAAACGTCTAAAACCAATCTCAGAGCGTGAAAAGAGCCACCGGTGTCACTCTGACAGATCCACATCTGACGTCATCAGTCAGCAGTTCTTACGGAATAAATGAGGGCGAGAGGATCTGTGTTCAAAATATACCGTCAGTATTAATTAACCCTTTTAATTGGCGACAAAATAGTTAGCATAGCAAAGAAGTATTAATTGTGGTTTTCTTTTGCAGATGGAAATACATTATTTTTTTCTATTTTTTAGATGTTCAAAGGAAATCTTTAACGATAATACCGGCAAAAAAAGAAGATTAATAGTGACTTATGAATATTGGGGGTTAGGGTTTAAAATGGCCAGTGTTCATTATAGCCGGCATCGTTGAAATATTCACGACAGAAACGAGTTCGCGCAACTGTGGCAGCAAGAAATCATGTTTAGAAAAAGACTAGGCCCGAGAATCAAACCCTGCGGTATCCCGACAGTCGGGTAGGCTGATCGCTGTTTGTCTCGGTTACGGGCGACTTATGCTGACTGTTTTACATCCATCATCAGAATTTCACCAGCTCCGTCACGCTCCAGCTGCGATACTTCACCTTAATTCACTTCGCAAGCAGTAAAAAAAACAGAAGCAAGATTCCATAAGGTCGCCTCCCAGATTCGCTCGAGGGGGACAGAGAGGGACTCAGAACCGAGGGCGACTGTTTCAGTTAACCCTTCCAGCCCCGGGTAGAAACAAACAAACTCAGATTAATTTCGAGGTTTACCATCTACCTCATTTACTTAATGGTTTCCGCAGCAAAATCACTTGAGGTCACCATTAATTCTCACCCCCACCTTTTTTTCCCCCCAAAGATTTACAAAAAAAATGTTTTAATCTCATGCTTAATTAATTTATGGTAATTTCTGGTCGAGGGAGATACGTCAATGTCACGCAGCGAGAAAAGGGGTTCTAGACGAGAAGATGGCAGGGTGAAGGCGACAGGGGAAACACTGCCGATCTGACGCCATTGTTCAGGTGGTGGATATAAACAATTCTTTAAATTAGAGCGAGAATCGGAAGGTTGGCAAAATACAGCCAGCGGTTTCCGCGAGTCCATTGCTCAATAACCGGACTGACACCAGGTTGGCTGTTACTTCATAGCCGAGCCGTCTTCCCTGATGTAAGCTACTTGTGTAAAGGGAAGAGAGTTTTAGGAAATGAGGTCTATGTATAACTCCACATCTGTAAAAGCCTTACCGTTCACAGAAATCACTCTCTAAATTACAAATCAGTTTTGTCCGGAAACTTGGCGTGTGTACAAGATGTGCTGAAGAGTACGCATCCACAGGACATTTTAAGTTATATATCCTGCCGTAAATGGTTAGCAGTTTTCGCTTTAAGAGAGAAAATCCTGGAACAGATTCTACAAGTCCAACTGGAATAAATGAGAAACGCGAAAGGTAATCGCGGAGTTGAAAGCAAACTTTACAGTTCCAAAGATTTCCAATGAGAATTATGTGAAAGTGATTGAAGGGTGAGAGAGAGAGAGAGAGAGAGGGAGAGGAGAGAGAGAGAGAGAGAGAGAGAGAGAGAGAGAGAGAGAGAGAGAGGAGAGAGAGAGAGAGAGGAGAGATGAGAGGGAGGTAGGAGAGAGAGAGGGAGAGATGGAGAGAGATGGAGAGAGAGAGAGAGGAGAGAGGAGAGGAGGTAGAGATGGAGAGATGGAGCGGGAGGGCGAGAGAGAGAGAGAGAGCGGAGAGAGAGAGAGAGAGGAGCATGGAGAGGGAGGTAGATGAGAGAGAGATGGAGAGAGGAGAGAGATGGAGAGCGAGAAGGAGAGATGAGAGATGAGAGGGGGTACGCGAGAGGGAGAGAGAGGGAGGAGGATGGAGAGATGGAGAGATGGAGAGGGATGTAGAGAGAGAGGGAGAGAGAGAGATGGAGAGAGAAGGCGGGAGATGGAGAGATGGAGAGAGAGAGAGAGATGGAGAGGAGGTAGAGAGAGATGGAGTAGAGAGGAAGAGATGGAGAGAGGAGCGATGGAGAGCTGGAGAGGGAGGTAGAGAGCGAGAGAGAGGGAGAGAGGGAGGATCAGAGAGGAGAGAGATGGCGAGCGAGAGGAAGATGGAGAGAGAGAGAAGATGGAGAGGAGAGGGAGCGATGGAGAGAGGTGGAGAGAGAGGGCGAGATGGCGAAGAGAGAGCGTATGAGAGGAGAGAGAGGAGAGAGAGAGAGGAGCGAGATGAGAGAGGCGATGAGAGAGCGGAGAGAGAGAGATGGAGAGATGAGAGAGATGGAGAGAGAGGAGAGGGGAGAGAGGAGAGATGGAGAGGGCTGTAGAGAGAGAGGAGAGGGGGCGAGATGGAGAGATGGAGAGAGATGGAGCAGAGTGAGGTGTAGAGAGAGAGACTCTCTAAACTACTGTTTTCCATTCGTTCTAACCCCCCGAACACGCTCACAAGTAGGAACACTAAAGCTGACTTAAAGTAGGAAGTGTACATTCGATTTTAAAAGCTACTGCTGTCAGAATAGAAAACGAATGAACGAGAAACTTAGAAATTTCAAACTAAATCACAATTGTTAAGAAATGAAAGAGTCAAAGATAGATTTGCATGCAGTTCATACAAATAAAGTATAAATTTAATCTTTTTTTTTGAAAATAATGAAGTTTCATTTTTAAAACAAAATTATGCAGAATAACAACTGTAAGCATTTTTTGTTTTCGGTTCTGTATTCCCAGGAGATAAGACGAAGCTTTATTTGAGTCTGGACCGATATGCAGATAGTAGGGGGTCCCACACCAAGGAAGGTCCTTAGAAAGTCCGGTGTCTTTCCGAGTAAAGCAGACGCCCAGAAAAGTTACGGGTGGACTCGAAGACGTCAGCAGCCAGAACCACGTGATGAAGGGATCTCGCACGAGGGGAGGGAAAGCCCGGTGTCGTCTCTATTTAAAGTCTATGCTCTTTTCTAACAAAACGAACGGCGAAGGTCCTTTGGGATCAGCCTCCCGCCGTACGATCGCCAGATGTGCAGCATCCTCGGCTGGTCTGGCTCGACTACAGCGACGATTTAAAGTTTCATTCAGCGAGGTTGCATGTCGATGTTCACACACTTCCTCAACCGCTTGGCGTCGTTTAGATGTAACTGATTCCCTGCCATCGGTTCCAGAGACTGCGATTTACTTTCTATTCATCTTCTACTTCAAAGAGCACGCGCCCGAACAGCTCGGAAGCTTGTTTCCGGACCATTTCGCAATACCCCCTCACAGCGGAAATGTTTATCTCTTGGACTGCTTACTCGACAGAGTTTGTCTTATCAAGACTGCGAACAAAGACTTCAGACGGTCATCTTTCAGACCCTCCCTCAGCATCCATTCCATTTGGACCGCCTCCGCCTAGTGTTTTCTCCAACAGAGTCTCGGGAACCCTGTAAAACAGACTGAGATTTACAGGGTAGTTTTTAATTAGCTCCAATATTGTCACTTTCCTCCACATCCCGTCTTCCGTCCAGTACAAGACGTTGTCATCAATCTCTCCACCCTGCCGCCCGACCATTTGCCCGGAGAGGATAAGAACCCAAGCTCACTCGGTCGAACGAGCTCGCCCACTTCCAGCCTTCTCTACGTTACCACGACAAGCACTGCTCCTACATCCTGCGCTCTCACTTCCTAATTAAAGAAAATAACCAATGTACATCTCACCTTTAACGACTATCGGGAGTTGAGGAAAGTGAGAATTTAGAGCTTAAGAAGTCAGTATTTCACAGCTTATTTAAAGTCACGGGTTCAGCTAGTGATAGAAAATGATCTGGCGGGTCGGACACCAGAAGAAACCTTTAAAGCTCTCGGAAGTCACTTCGCCAGAAACAAGCAAACTTACCCCTTTTTAAACATTTCATAAAATTAGAAAGACAGGTGACATCGACAAAGCGTGATTCGAAGCAGTTATCAGTAGCACCAAACCCGAACAGTTGGTGAATAGGATTCATCGCTTCATCACTCGAAAACTTGAAAACCTAAGGCTGTCGTAATCATTTAATACCTTTTATTTGTCTGTCTTATGTAGTTATTAAACACGGAAACCTCTCACTGAGAGAGAGAGAGATGACGGTCAGTAAGAGAGAAGATATGGATATCACGTCAGTAAAGAGAGAGATATATGGATATGGCGTCAGTAGAGAGATATGACGTCAGTAGAGAGATATGACGTCAGTAGAGAGATGACGTCACTACAGAGAAGTATAGATATGACGTCAGTAGAGAGAGATACGACGTCAGTAGAGAGAGATACGACGTCAGTAGAGAGAGTGTAGATATGACGTCAGTAGAGAGATGACGTCACTACAGAGAGTGTAGATATGACGTCAGTAGAGAGATGACATCACTACAGAGAGTATAGATATGACGTCACTAGAGAGAGATATGACGTCAGTAGAGAGATGACATCACTACAGAGAGTATAGATATGACGTCAGTAGAGAGAGATATGACGTCAGTAGAGAGATGACGTCACTACAGAGAGTATAGATATGACGTCAGTAGAGAGAGGTATAAATATGACGTCAGTAGAGAGAGATATGACGTCAGTAGAGAGGGGTATAGATATGACGTCAGTAGAGATATGACGTCACTACAGAGAGTATAGATATGACGTCAGTAGAGAGAGATATGACGTCAGTAGAGAGGGGTATAGATATGGCGTCAGTAGAGATATGACGTCAATACAGAGAGTATAGATATGACGTCAGTAGAGAGATATGACGTCAGTAGAGAGAGAGAGAGAGTTCCACGTCATCGCGTACTACCAAATATTTGTTTAATTGGCTGGGACACGGACGTAGCAGTAATGAGCTCATCTCATCTCACGTACGCTTGTAAAATGAAAGTATGCTAGAAATACATCGTGTTTTTTTTTCGCCCTCAGCCTACAGGATGTCTGTCTACTTGTCATGTAAATGCTGAATAAATGCGGTGTTTTCGTTCATTATGGCAGTCATTCAAGCGAAGAGTTTATGGTGCCCAGTCTAATGTTCGGCGCAAACTAAATCACACATAACGCGCTTATCAGGGTGGCACAGCGAGCAGGCGGACCGACCGAGTCTCTGGCGTGAATAAAGCTGCTGGTGAAAGTTACGTAAGTATGGCGATATATAGAACACACATCAGTGTTCGGTGCTTTATCCATTTTATGAAGGGACTGCGGGTGCTACATGACCGAATTAGATTTCACTAATATACCAAATGTACTGTTTAGTGTTGTTCTATGTCTCCCTGGAAATCGATGTATAGTGGTTGGGAGATGGGCGGTGATGCCTTCTGAAAGAGAGAATCAGCGATAACAACTTAACACTCTACTGACAGAAATAAGCAATCGAGCTCTCACGGAGCTGGATTGAAAATAATGTGATATTTATAACATAAAAAATTTTGAGATTAGACCACCTCTCGATTTATATGCTCTAGAGTAAAATGAAAATTCAAAGACCAGGTCTCACCATTGAGAACGAGAACTAACGATACCACTTAAAGTTCCATAAGGGGAAATAACTGTTCCTTTCCACTGCATGCACTACATGATTCAGACCAGCAAAGACTACTACTACTACGACTAGACTACTACTACTAATAATAATAATACTACTACTACTACGATACTAATAATATAATAATAATAATAATAATAACTAACTACTACTAATAATAATAATAATACTACTACTACTACTACTACTAATATTAATAATAATAATATAATAATACTACTACTATATCTACTACTACTAATAATAATAATAATAAAAAATAATAATAATAATAAATAATAATAATATATTAAATAATAAATAATAATAATAATATAATAATAATATAATAATAATAACGAAACTGCACAAACGATTTTCACAAGATTTTTTTCCCTTACGTTTGATGAATTGTTTCATTGATCAGCCCACATTTATGTCAGCCACTGAACCGTTTATCCTGGGATATATTTGTATTAAGAATATTCTACCGTTAAAAAGATTAGATTAAAGTAAACAAAACACAAGTGGAATTTACTTTCACGATTTCGCCTGACGTGTCCATGTTTCTGGCTAACTGACCGGCTGGTGGAGGGGCAATACAGGTGCGCACTATGTAAAGAAGGCACAGGAATTAGTGATCGCCGTGTATAATAACAAAAACAAACTGGCGACCAAAACGGATGTTTTATAAAATGGTTTCATCTGCTCGATATAGCAACAGTCGTGGTTGGATCTGATGGTTTGCTGGGGGTCAGGTTCTTTGAAGGAGGGTAGCAAATATGAACTGAATAAGTTATTTGGCTGGGGATCGAAAGAAAATCACTCGGCGCTGATTATAAATAATAGAAAAGCTGATGGAGGAATAAGACTGCCAGTAGGAAGAATGCGGACCAAAGACACCATGCGGGAAAATGGAGCGCCTGCCGATGGATTTGCTTATCCCGGGGAAGAAAGTGCCAGCGAACGACTCCCTGACATTTCTAAGCGAGGCTTTTAAAGGCTCCATTAAACACGAGGGAGGAGAGTTGGGTTGTTAAACAGACCACTGCGAGGTCAGTGCACTTAGCCATCATTATTTAGGAGAAATTATTCGTTGGAAAGGCCGCTATTTTGAAGACCAGAACAACTATAAGCCTTAAAAAAAAAAGAAGTATGATACCGATAAAAAATGGTAGGTGCATTGGGGAGGCAGTAGGTAAAAAATAGACGTGAAGGTCGACGATGCAAGCGCCAAGCAGCTGTAGCGATCGTATGGACGAATGGTAACTGGTTCCGTTTATCCGATCTCTCATTTAGCAGCGGTTAGGTCCGGTTTGTCCCGATGTTCCCTACAAAGATCGCGCAATTTATGATATTTTACTTCATCTAAATATTCTGTATTCTTTATTATTCCCTCGTATCGCTGTGTTGCTTTAAATCTCCGTTTCTGTCCTTCATGTCGTTTATATGTCATCATCAGGCTGTTTAACTCGCACATATCGATGTCCCGTATTACCGTGTAACTCATTCTCTTCCTAGATGCGGGAGATATGGTAAATAGCTTCTTCTCGTTTGATGTAGAGTGGCCCCGCGGCCCCGTTTCACAAAAAAAAATTACCAGAGCCTCTTGATTTTACCCTGCTAATAGGATCTACCTTGAACACGTCCACGACCTGACTGCTTCCATATCCTACCAATACATAACGAGTACAGATGGACGTCTAAAAGTTATCCTGTAAAAAAAAAATGCTTTTCTTTTTGAAATCGTGTAACAAATCTCTAAGCGGTCGTGTTTCATTCCTGTTCTACTCCTCTTTCTTTTGCTTCCTTGTCTGAGCCGCGAATGAGTCTTAATTTTACACCTTTCCGCCCTGACATCTTCAGACATTGCTTTCTCTGTCCAAGGTGGCGACGCCGTCGTACTGTTAGATAGAGCGCAGGCAAGGATTTGGCCACGCCCTTCACTCTGTATGGTCGAAGAATTACGTGTCTGTCGGTTCCGCTCAGCTCTTCTATTTCCTCGGAAACCTAGAGTCGGGGGGGAAGAACTGCGTCAAGATCTGCCAGGACGTCGCTTTCACTTGCACATTCCAGAAACATTTCGGGTTTTGAAAGAATTAGAACGGGAAATGATTCTTAAGGTAGACAGATTGGTTCCGCCGCTTGGTGGCTATACACTAGTCGCTGTAACTTCCGGTTCTGTGATGGGACCGTGCCTGTCTAGTGCGATCAGGCTGACAGATTAAACGGGTCTCGAGAGAGGATCTTACTAACTCCCAGAATTCTTCATTCCTTCATCTTTCTCCTTAGGAGGGTGTGTGTGTGGTGTCTGTGTGTGTGTGGTGTCTGTGTGTGTGGTGTGTGTGTGGTGTCTGTGTGTGTGTGGTGTGTGTGTGTGGTGTCTGTGTGTGTGTGTGTTGTGGGTGTGGGGGGTCTGTGTGTGGTGTGGTGTCTGTGGGTGTGTGGGGTGTGTGTGTGTGGTGTCTGTGTGTGTGTGGTGGTGTGTGGTGGTGTCCTGTGTGTGTGTGTGTGTGGTGTCTGTGTGGTGTGTGGTGTGTGTGGTGTGGGGTGTCTCTGTGTGTGTGTGTCTCTCTCTCTCACTCAATCTCTCATCTCTCTCTGTGTGTGGTGTGTGTGGTGTCTGTGTGTGTGGTGTGGTGTGTGTGGTCCTGTGTGGGTGTGTGTGGTGGTGTCTGTGGTGTGGTGTCTATGTGTGTGTGGTGTGTGTGGGGTCTGTGTGTGTGTGGTGTCTGTGTGTGTGTGGTGTATGTGTGTGTGGTGTGGTGTGGGTGTCTGTCTGTGTGGTGTGTGTGTGGTGTCTGTGTGTGTGTGTGTCTCTCTCTCACTCAATCTCTCCATCTCTCTCGCTCTGTGTGTGTGTGTGGTGGTGTGTGTGTGTGGTGTCTGTGTGTATGGTGTGTGTGGGTGTCTGGTGTGTGTGTGGGGTGTCTGTGTGTGTGGTGTCCTGTGTGTGTGGTGTCTGTGTGTGTGTGGTGTCTATGTGTGTGTGGGTGTGTGTGGGTGTCTGTCTGTGTGGTGGTGTGTGTGGTGGTGTCTGGTGTGTGTGTGTCTCTCTCTCTCACTCAATCTCTCCCATCTCTCTCTCTCTGTGTGTGTGTGTGGTGTGTGTGTGGTGTCTGTGTGGTGGTGTGTGGTGTGGTGTCTGTGTGTGTGTGGTGGTCTGTGTGTGTGGTGTCTGTGTGTGTGGGTTGTCCTGTGTGTGTGTGTGGTGTGTGGTGTCTGTGTGGTGTGTGTGTGTGTGTGTTCCATGTCTTCTCGCCCCCTCGGCGGGGTCGGCGTTAGACCCTACGAGGCAATGTCTACCCCACAGGGGCTGGCAACGAAAGAGGGATACGCCGCCTTAGGGTGATAATCGAAGGAATAAGCTGATTATTTTCTCAATGGCTTTCCTCCTGTAATACATTATCAACTCTATTAACGCCTCTTGGAGGTCTGATACCTTTCCTTGTTACAAGTTAATCCCGGCCGGCAAGCGACATGGCGAATTGTACCAGCCTTGGAGCGGTCTCTATGCGGTGTTGTGTTGGCCGCCGACTTACCGACTAATAGAAGCTCACAAGTCTCCCACCTTCACAGTTCCAGCTTAACCCTAACCCGACCACACATGCTTAAACATTTTCGCTAAATGGCCTGCACCCCACCCCACACACACCCACACCAAAACACACCAGCACACAGAAATGCGCCTCGAGTGGAGACACACAACACACACACACAACACCCACACGACCCACACACACAGAGAAGAGATGGCGAGATTGAGTGAGAGAGACACACACGCACACACACAGAGAGAGAGAGAGAGACACAGACACCACCAGAGATATAGAGAGCGAGAGAGAGAAGATGGGAGATGAGAGAGAGAGAGGGAGAGATTGAGAGAGAGAGAAGACACACACACACCCAGACACCACACACACAGACCACACACACAGACACCACACACATACAACAGAGAGAGAGAGAGAGAGAGACACACACACACACACAGACACACACACACAGAGAGAGAGAGATGGAGAGATTGAGTGAGAGAGAGAGAGAGAGACACACCCACACAAGAAGAGAGACCACACACACAGAGAGAGAGAGAGAGATGGAGAGATTGAGAGAGAGAGAGAGAGCCACAACACACAACACGCCACCACACACACCACACACCACACACACACGAGCCACCACAAACACACTACCAGAGAGAGAGAGAGATGGAGAGATTGAGTGAGAGAGAGAGACACACACACACAGAGAGAGAGAGAGACACACACACACACACACACACACACAGACACCACCACACCACACAACACACCACAACACACACACAGATACAATTGCCACACGGTAATCACTTTGCTTGAAATCCACTGAGTAAATCAAAATTTCTTTTCATTCTGCTAGACGCCTAAATACCGGGCGCCAAATGAAGAATTTCTCCATCTGCGAAAGGAATAACAGGAGCGGAGCTCTGTCAAATATTATGGCGATGGGGGAAAATCAAAGTAAATCTGTCTTTGCAAACTGACAAATGGATTTTTCTCTGCTAGCAGCGGCCTCCGCGGGAAACCTGCTATTCTATTCATTTATTCGTTCTCTATTTTAAAAATCTTATTTCACATCAATATATTTTTTATCCTGTAAGCATAAAAGATATTCAGAATGCAAAAAAAAAATTAGCTTCCATCGCCAAATAGGACGGCCCTGAATATGGGTAACACGCACTTTATTGTTTTTACAGAGATAAGTATTAAATTAGCAACGTTCTTTTTTTAAAGATGAGAGTTTCTGAAATAATGAGAATAGTTTAATATTAGTAACAGCGGACTTCACAAGCTAATAACTTACAAGAGAAGCTCGGGTACTTTCGGTTTTAGTCTTGTCACGCATGCGTAGTGACTTGGCAATGAGAATTAATTCATTTATTTGTAAATGGAGAGGGGGGATAGAACAGAAATAATCCGGGCAATCATCAAACTCTGCCAGTGTCTTGTAAAGGTGACACAGACGAGAGTTAACATCGCCTCTCTCTCTGACGACATTTGTTTTATGAAAGCAAACGCCACCAATGTTTTTGGACAATACTGTCTTTTGCGCTTCTAAGAGATTAAACAAAGCGTATCTTTATCATGATAATTTGACCACCTGAGGTAGCTACATCTTCATTTAAAATGCCGTTTTCACTGTTTGGTAGGAGCGAAATTACAAATGTCTAAACGCTGCTGTAAGCTTGGTTTATCTCAAGATGCTCCAAAAGTTGTTATTCGGCTCTGACTTCCACGTCTATGACTGTGTTTGGTGTATGACGATCTCTTGGTCAACTACATGTTGAAGGATAGATACCTAACTGGCGAAATTCAGAAGTTCATTAATGGATGGAAAGTGTTGTATTTCCTTATCAAATATCCCACCTATACCATTGTTCTAGGTATCTGCTTCTAAACATACTGAGCCGAAAGCCTCTCTAGTCTTTTCTTCAGTCTCAATGCGTAAGATGGTATAGTTTGACTCATCTGCGAAGATTACGCACCGCCAATAGAAGTGTGCCTTTTGCTTCGGGAAAATTGACAACAACCTTTATGTTGCCCGGACCGTCGACATGGAGACAGTGGCGAGACCTTGGTGTAAGATCATCACACTTCCGTCCATAAACGTACAAAGGTCGCGGACGGACCAACTGGACTCGGACTGGCCAATTAACCCACCACAGGCAAACGGGGTTGTTGGCTACCACGTGCTTTATAACTGTGGCCAAGTTTTGCTCCCTTTTCGAGCAGGCAATCAAATTATCTTGACAGGAATCTTATTCCACGGAGAATTGTTTTTTTTTAATACCATTTTGTTCTAAAAGCTGGAGGTCTAAGCGTTCAGTAAAAGGCATTCAAACAAACAAAAAAGGGGAACGGAGCCCTTATAACGATCGTGGAGTTCAAAGTTGCCATAAGAGATAAAGTTGCAATGCGTTTGGTGAACCACACGACCCCAAAGCACAGACTGGATTATGGTTCAAAAAGAGGCGTGAACTCTGTACACCTATTGTTTACAGAGATTTAATTTTTTTGTTTTAAAATTGTATATTCTTGCAAAGATGGAGAACTTATGGTGAACTCGCTAACATGGACTTGTCTTGATGTTTTTCGGTGCTAGGCCAGGGTTAGAGCATAAAATTGTTTGTATTTCTTCAGACTACCGCCATTCTTAACCGGAGTCCATTATTTAAATTCGCTTTCGAGTCCCGGTCTTAGTTCAAGAGAAAAGAAAACAATTAAAAAGAGCAGAGCGTTGAAAATATTTTTTAAAAATTGAAGGGCACAAAAATAGGGAGGGATCTTCCTTCTCTGATTGCCACCAGAACCTGTAGTCATTCGCTTACTCAGTAATTACCTATCATTGAGCACGCAAATCTCTCCGCATCTTCTCTTTGTAATCAGAGCTGATTTTTACACTGGAACGCCTTCTCTGAGAACTAGTTTCAGAAGGCTAGGGGCTTCTGATAGTCACCATGGTAATGAAAGAAAGTGAGGAACTGTTGGAATGCGAATTATTTCTTGGTTTTCATTTCTTTATTGTTGTTTTTTTTAGATTTTTTGCTTCAGAAGTTAGAAAAACGAAAACAAGTTCCATTGCTTAGACAGCACACAACATATTAAATGTATCCTAGCAACGATTTCAGAGAAAGCGACCTTTACAAATACGTACACGTAAAATATGCAACTTTAAGGTGTTGTCGCTGTGGCTTCATAATTAGATGACGCCATACTTTGGCTAATATCATACATAATCAGTTATGACATATATTATTATTAATATTATTATTATGTCTTTGTTTGGTATTCGCGACCACCTTGGTGCGAGAGCTTGTTTCCAGAGTTGGTAACAGCATCGGGTAGTGCACCCTGGTATCCAGGAAGAACAGCCGAGAAGACCAGAGCTTACACCTGGAAGCAATCGACCAATCATCTAACAAGCGGGTACCTACTCACTGCTAAGTAAACATAGCTGTTAGAAGATGAAAGCTTGCCTAAGGTTTCTCCCCACCCTGGAACCGAACCCATGCATGCTACACGTGAGGCGTTACTAAGAAAAAAATGTTTCGATATCTCAGGCTCAAGTCCGAAATTCTCACTTTTATCTCGCCCTGTGTGTACTGTTAATAGATTCTTTGTAATTCTTCTCTCAATATCATTTGGAGTAAATTCAAGAAAAAGAGCCACCAGCAGCTTGTTCTGTTGTGGCGTGGAACCAGTGTCGGGACGGCGACCTCATTCGGCAACAAATTTTTGCCGGATGCAACTAATAATCATTGCGGACGACGAGTCTATTCAACAATATTAACTCGAAGGTTTTTGGAAGATTCAGCGAAGTTCTATGAAAGGGGACATTTTTGTAATGTGCAACGCCCTCTTATACAGCAAGGTGTCACTAGGGCGAGCTCGTTTTTGGAAACCCTGCCAAAGCGACACCTGGCGGCCATTAACGTCATCTGCTGAAAATAAACAGCTCAAGGAGAAATCAGCGAAAACTACAAAATGAGCAAACACTCGGGGAACATCGTTAATTTGCTTTTCAATTGGCCGCCCCCTATTGAATGGATGAGAAGCTCAACTTTTGACGATTTCTTTAGGCTTCAATAATTACGAACGTCTTACCTTCGATTTTTTATCGGAATCCTATCACTCGAATCACATAACCTTTTAAAAACTATTTATTATATAAGAGTTACTATTTTCGATTCATCCCATCTCTCTAAATCAGTGGTTCTCAACCGGGAGCCATATGGCCCCCTAGGGGGGACATTGCTGGGGGCCACCTGAAGGAAATAGTATACAGTATTTGGGAACCACAGACATATTTTAGCTCGCGGATCTGCATCAGCCCCAAGGATCGCACTGAATGAATAAACGATGATAAAAATGTTTTGTTTCAAAGATTTATTATGAATATAGTGCGCATTATAATAGGTTTCTGGCAGTGCTTGTATGTATTGTAGGTCATGCTACTAGTGCGCATTATAATAGGTCTCTGGCAGTCCTTGTATGTATTGTAGGTCATGCTACTAGTGCGCATTATAATAGGTCTCTGGCAGTCCTTGTATGTATTGTAGGTCATGCTACTAGTGCGCATTATAATAGGTCTCTGGCAGTCCTTGTATGTATTGTAGGTCATGCTACTAGTGCGCATTATAATAGGTCTCTGGCAGTCCTTGTATGTATTGTAGGTCATGCTACTAGTGCGCATTATAATAGGTCTCTGGCAGTCCTGTATGTATTGTAGGTCATGCTACTAGTGCGCATTATAAAGGTCTCTGGCAGTCCTTGTATGTATTGTAGGTCATGCTACTAGTGCGCATTATAATAGGTCTCTGGCAGTTCTTGTATGTATTGTAGGTCATGCTACTAGTGCGCATTATAATAGGCCTCTGGCAGTGCTTGTATGTATTGTAGGTCATGCTACTAGTGCGCATTATAATAGGTCTCTGGAAGTCCTTGTATGTATTGTAGGTCATGCTACTAGTGCGCATTATAATAGGTCTCTGGAAGTCCTTGTATGTATTGTAGGTCATGCTACTAGTGCGCATTATAATAGGCCTCTGGCAGTGCTTGTATGTATTGTAGGTCATGCTACTAGTGCGCATTATAATAGGCCTCTGGCAGTGCTTGTATGTATTGTAGGTCATGCTACTAGTGGCGCATTATAATAGGTCCTGGCAGTCCTTGTATGTATTGTAGGTCATGCTACTAGTGCGCATTATAATAGGTCTCTGGCAGTCCTTGTATGTATTGTAGGTCATGCTACTAATGCGCATTATCATAGGTCTCTGGCAGTCCTTATATGTATTGTAGGTCATGCTACTAGTGCGCATTATAATAGGTCTCTGGCAGTCCTTGTATGTATTGTAGGTCATGCTACTAGTGCGCATTATAATAGGTCTCTGGCAGTTCTTGTATGTATTGTAGGTCATGCTACTAGCGCGCATTACAATAGGTCTCTGGCAGTCCTTGTATGTATTGTAGGTTCATGCTACTAGTGCGCATTATAATAGGTCTCTGGCAGTCCTTGTATGTATTGTAGGTCATGCTACTAGTGCGCATTAAATAGGCCTCTGGGTCCTTGTATGTATTGTAGGTTCATGCTACTAGTGCGCATTATAATAGGTCTCTGGCAGTCCTTGTATGTATTGTAGGTCATGCTACTAGTGCGCATTATAATAGGTCTCTGGCAGTCCTTGTTGTATTGTAGGTCAGTGCTACTAGTGCGCATTATAATAGGTCTCTGGCAGTCCTTGTACGTATTGTAGGTCATGCTACTAGTGCGCATTATATAGGTCTCTGGCAGTCCTTGTATGTATTGTAGGTTATGCTACTAGTGCGCATTATAATAGGTCTCTGGCAGTCCTTGTATGTATTGTAGGTCATGCTACTAGTGCGCATTATAATAAGTCTCTGGCAGTTCTTGTATGTATTGTAGGTCATGCTACTAGTGCGCATTATAATAGGTCTGGCAGTCTTGTATGTATTGTAGGTCATGCTACTAGTGCACATTATAATAGGTCTCTGGCAGTCCTTGTATGTATTGTAGGTCATGCTACTAGTGCGCATTATAATAGGTCTCTGGCAGTTCTTGTATGTATTGTAGGTCATGCTACTAGTGCGCATTATAATAGGTCTCTGGCAGTCCTTGTATGTATTGTAGGTCATGCTACTAGGCGCATTAAATAGGTCTCTGGCAGTCCTTGTATGTATTGTAGGTTCATGCTACTAGTGCGCATTATAATAGGTCTCTGGCAGTCCTTGTATGTATTGTAGGTCATGCTACTAGTGCGCATTATAATAGGTCTATGGCAGTCCTTGTATGTATTGTAGGTCATGCTACTAGTGCGCATTCATGTCTCATAGAATTTTGTTTGTTAAAATATAAATTTATTAGCGTAGAATTGGTTGTTTTTGTAAGCTAAAACAAATATTTTTGTTTTATATAATACAAATTCAACTCATATATACTGTAAATAGTAACATAAGCTTTTTCTGATACCTCTAACGGCTATGATGGGCCCACCGAAGTAAATTACGAGTCAGAAGGGGCCATTATCAAAAAAGGGTCGAGAACTATGGTTTACTAGAACAAACAAAACAACTGGCAGCCAGCCCATAGATATTGCTTTTGTTAATCTCTTCTAGTTAAGAGGAAATCCGTCACTTGTACGCCTTTTCTTCCTTCAAAAACTCGTGTATTTCTTCGTCCTCTTTTGTTCCTCTTATTTGGGGTCTGGGAAGGTGACGTCAGCAACACGTGAGCCGCACCAGTAAGTAGCTTCGCAGTTCAGCAAAAGGGAGTTAATTGTGCATTTCCTTGTGCAACGGACATCCATTTATCGTTAAAGGGAAATAATAACACTTTATTAAGGTAGGTTTATTTTAAAATAAAGGTGTTCGTTGGGGATAGTGATACATATAAGAGCCCGGTGGGCTCCAAAAAGGACTTTCCCAGCCCCCCAGCTCACGGTGGGTGGACTGAGCACCTACTGTGAAACTGTTAACCTAGTAATAAA
The DNA here is from genome assembly GCA_018389105.1 of Nautilus pompilius. Classification (NCBI taxonomy): domain Eukaryota; kingdom Metazoa; phylum Mollusca; class Cephalopoda; order Nautilida; family Nautilidae; genus Nautilus; species Nautilus pompilius. Next base: position 1,530 of record JACATO010000485.1, on the reverse strand, counting down.
ATTAATTAAATAGATTTGGACCCCCCCCCGGAAACCTAGCCGGATGTCCCCAGCCCAGTGATTCAGGCCGCTGACGACATATATAATAGGCGAGGTCGCAGACTTCGTTATGGGGTTTTTGGACTCTTCTGTTACCGGGAGAATAAGATAACAACGGTGGACTGTAAACAGTCCGGACGTTGATGATTGACACCGATTTTATCTGCTGTTTATCTGGGCAGCGGCCGCCATCGTCGCGGAAACGAGTCCGTGAAACTTCGGCCGCCACGGAAACCCCCGACCAGGCTGGCAGGGGGCGCGCGCGTCGCAGAGAGAGAGAGAGAGAGACTTCTTCTAGCGTTTGTATTAAAAGAAAAGGAAAAAAACAACAACAACAGAACCCATCGAGGGCGATCGATCCGCCGCTTATCTCCGGCGCTGCAGTCAGTCGGCTCGTGTTGCCACGGGACACGTCTCCGACTCGTCCGTCTCCCCACCCCCACCCCCCCTGGGAGAGGACCAGGGCGCGATCGTAGGCCGAGTCTCGGCCGGCTAATCACTGGAAACAGTCCCCCCGCTGCCGGCCAAAAATTCCGCCTTCCCGTTAATGGCGCCGTATGTTCCTGCTGGGAGCCGGAGATAAGAGACGGGGTCACGCCATTTCGGTGCCTGGAGACCGTTCCAGCTTTTCTACTTAACTTTTCTATTCGCCGATCGAGTTCAATTCCAATGGAAAATGGCGAGATCGCGTGCGAATTTGTCTCCGTTTTTTTCCCTTTATCTGGCAATATAACACTTTTCTCTCGCCGACGAATGCTGCGTGTGCCGCTTGTTTCTTGTTTTTTTTAAATAATTATGAGAGGATCTGTACCGGAAGAACCACGGATCCAAATATTTCTAACGATGTTATTAATAATTAAATCTGTGCGCGGAAAAAATGAATTAGCACTAGAGAGGTCTGAGGATGGAGGGATGAGTCTTCCTTCCTCTGTAAATACGTAATAGAGACTGGTACAGCTCTGATTCCTGCCCACTCTCCACGCTGTTTGATTAGATATTTTCAAATAATTTTCTTTCGCTTATTGTTCATTAATTTTCTAAAAAACGACAATAGGTTTTAGAATAAAGCAGTAAATACGAAAGTAAGGCCGTGAATGAAACTGTTACAAATATGCCAATAGATGACGACGAGTTTTTTTCTATTGCAAATTATTAATCTTCGGATTACAATTTTATAAACTTGAGTTTTTTAAAGAAAACGAAGCTTTTAGAGAGGATGGAGAGAGATTGGCGGACAACGTCATCACTTCCGTGATTCGAAAGTAAGGCTATGAATAAAATATTGGGAAAATGGACACGCATACAAAGAGGCTAGAATCATTAAAAAATAGTGTTCCTAATGGCTGTTCGTCGTCATCAGAAGAGCATTTAAATCCACTAGGAAAAATCTTTAATTGAATCTTTGAAAAAAGATGATAAAAGACTGCAATCGAGTTTTGTGCCATGTTTCTCCGCTAAATCCGACAAGTTTATCGGTTAAGAAATATCCAT
>JACATO010000484.1:5000-38252 GCA_018389105.1 Nautilus pompilius | reverse complement strand
CAACGATAGCTTCTGAAATGACGTCATTTCTTCTAGTCAACTGTGGCGTTTTTCGCGCACTTTTATTCTGTGAAGACTAGGGGAAAAGACCATTGTCAGAGAAAAGGGATGCTAGACGCGGACCCTCTGCTTCATCATCATCAGCCATTATGGAGGAATTATAACGGACAGATCCGCTTCCTTTCGCCAGTCGAACTGATCGGCACTGACACGTCTCTCCTAGAACTAATCGTGTTTGTTAACTCGCATCGATACTTAATGGCAACCTTTTTGGGTAAACATCATTGCGAATTAATGAAACTATTTTATTTGTTACATTTTTATTGTGCCAAATATATGATATTCAGGTTAGAGAATAAAAGGATAGGAAAGGATCAAGTGATGGGTTCTGAAATAGCTTTGTTGAAGAATAATGGATTTAAAAAGCGAACGCAAGATAATACAGAGAGAGAAGAAAGAAGAACATGACATCAGTAGATAGAGGGCGGAGGGAGTGGACATGAACGTCAGTACGTAGAGAGAGAGGAGAGGAGAGAGAGAGATGGAGAGGAGAGAGGAGAAGGAGATGAGGAGGAGAGAGAGAGGAGCAGAGAGAGATGAAGAAACGAGAAAGCGAGAGGAGAGAGATGAGGAAGAGAGAGCGAGATGAAAGAAGGAGAGAGATGAAAGAGAGAGAGAGGAAGAGAGAGATGAGGAAGAGACAGAGATGAAGAAGAGAGAGCGAGAGAGAGATGAGGAAGAGAGAGAGATGAAGAAGAGAGAGCGAGAGAGAGATGAGGAAGAGAGAGAGATGAAGAAGAGAGAGCGAGAGAGAGAGAGGAAGGAGATGAGGAGGAGGCGAGAGAGAGAGAGCGAGAGAGAGATGAGGAAAGAGAGAGAGCGAAGAGAGAGAGCGAGAGAGAGATGAGGAAGGAGAGAGAAGATGAAGAAGCGAGAGAGAGCGAGAGAGAGAAGGAGATGAGGAGGAGGCGAGGAGAGAGAGATGAAGAAGAGAGAGCGAGAGAGAGATGCGGAAGAGAGAGAGATGAAGAAGAGAGAGAGATGAGGAAGAGAGAGCGAGAGAGAGAGAAGGAGATGAGGAGGAGGAGAGAGAGATGAAGAAGAGAGAGCGAGAGAGAGATGAGGAAGAGAGAGAGATGAAGAAGAGAGAGCGAGAGAGAGATGAGGAAGAGAGAGAGATGAAGAAGAGAGAGCGAGAGAGAGAGAAGGAGATGAGGAGGAGAGAGTGAGAGAGAGAGAGAGAGTTACTCAAATGTTGTGGTGATGCAAAGTAAATCTAGAGATGGGATGCTATCTTTTAATCTTTTTTATTTTAAAAGAAAACCTAACGATATCTCTCCCATCACGCGGCCGGCGTACAATAATCTAGTGGCAAAAAGTAAAGAGTTTACGAATAAGTAGATAAATACAATTCCTGAGGATTTTTCACGTATGTTTAAAAACCAGATGATGGAAAATATCTTTTCGGCGGCCCCCGTTATACACAAAGACCGCAGGAAGTGAACTGTCTATCGCCACGGTTATTCTGCTGTCCGATTAAGTAATACTGGAAAATTCATAAATTATCTTTGCTAAGATTTATGTGCCAGCATAAATTAAGCAAAGAGCATCTAGTTTAATTTGATTTATTTTTAAAAAAAATACAAGAAAACCTTTCTTCTTTCCGCATGAGTAAGTCATCTTTTATCTCGCTAGCTATTTTGGATTTTCTCTTTCTTTTTTTTTTTTTTGCAACTTATCGATCGGGGATAATTTGAAATTTTAAATTAGATTTTTTACTCTCCCCCCCCATCTTTCCATTGACTCCCGCTTCGCGGATTTTTGAGGAGTACGTGCACGATAGATGGACGATGGTGAGCGCGCGTGTGCCTGGCTGGTGGCTTGGTGCTTTGGGCGCTAGATCAAAAGAAAGCGGTAGGAAGGATGAGGATGAAAAGAGAACATACCTTGAGAAAGTAAATATCCGATTGGTCTGGTTTGGGAGGCAAGACGGTGTCGGGAAAGGGAGCAGGAGAGTTTGTTCGTCCGTCCTCTACGAACTCTGGCGCCACTCGATTTGACTGTAGCCAGCCAGAAACCTCTCATTTAATCAGTTGCCGCCTAAGATCGAGTTACAAGATTACTGCAGTTAAAATTCAGCAGACTCACGATAACAAGCTCGGAAGAAGCATCTTCATCTTAATTTCTATCCGAACAATATGACTCGGAGCCCTCTCATGAATAATATAAATAAGAGATTAGAAAACATTTCATCCTTTGCATTTGAGGAAGTGGAAATTGACATTGCGCTGACTGACTAGCATACCGATTCCGTCTGTATGCTTCGTTTTCTGGAAATTATCCTCGGTCGGGATTAGCTGCGCTTCTCTCTCTCTCCTTCCCTCTATCGTGGCCGGCCGGCCGTTTTGCTGCTGGTGAATTATTTAAAAACTCTTGAATTATACATAATACGATCGCCGATATTGAGTCATTCAGAAAATTCTGGGGAAGAGAAAAGGAAGGAAGGAAGGAACATACAGCTGGAACAGCTCGAACAGATAATGCTAAAATTAAAGGGGATGATTGATAGCTTACAATTCCAGCGCACACCGGCCAGGTGTAGGATGGGGTTTTTGTATTGACAAGGTAGATTGGATAAGCGAGGGGTTTGGACACTGGTCGACGGGACTGGCGAGCTTGCTGGAAGCGATCCTTTATCGACAGTCACGTTTTCGCTTATTAATAAACAACAGACCAATTTCTGGCTAATGCCACTTTTATCTACGGCCGTAACAGACCGACGGAGTACACCAGCGACCTGCTCATCTTAAATCGGAATTCTGCACGTATCCTCCTCTCTCTTCTTTATCACTCCTTCCCGACTGAGCGATATATATATATATATATACTGGTCCGACCTCGTCAGTCGGGAACCACGGATCGATTGGCCACCGGGGGTACGCACCCTGGCGGTCAGTTAGCGAGGATATGTATCTGTGAATAAACAAACAGTAGATAAAAGGTTTCGTCTCGTTAATTAGGCGGCCATTCCTCTCCGTATATACGAATATGACCAAAGTTGCTGATGCGAGTAGCGTGACATCTAGCCGACCAGAGTCTTCTTGTAGATCTTTGATGCGTACGTCTAGTTTTAGTTTACTAACGTTTTGGGCTAAACGATTTCCCAAGGAAAAAGAGAGAGGGGAAAGGCCGATTAATTCCGACTAAGATCGGGATCGACCAATTCTTCCAATCGTTTTAGAATCGCTGCCGTCCGGGGTTGTTGCAAGGATATAAACTTATCGTTAGTTAACCAAAACCAAGAGATGGTAATACGTTGTCCTGTCAAAGTAAATTGACTACCTATTGTTATTAAATGTGTTGATTTGTTCAGAAAAGCGTCAGACAAAGACAATTCCGGTAGTAATCGGTTTAGCGATGTTTTGCAGCACAAAGAGCCTACACCATTTTTGGCATTGGATCAGCAGCAAGTTAGGGTTATGGTCTGGTCTAGTTTTCCTTATATAATAAAGTGGTTGCTTTCGGCTTTCGATCTAGATGCTCTCACGGGTGATCGATCAGATTTGTATCAGGGTATTAGGGAATCCGTGGAAGAATTTGAATATCTTTAGACTTACAGTCTGAACAAATCTCACCGTGCGTCGTTGATGGAGTTGCAGATGTCTTTTAAATGGCAAATGCACCCGACAGAACTGTCTCTTCGACATTCCGGATTGCAGGTGGTATCTTGGAACCCGCCAACTCGACTGGGAGCCGAAAAACGCTGAAGTCGGAGATGTTCTTTAAGACTTTCGCGAACGACAAGTGCTTCTTACGTGCCGCTCGCGATAACATTAGCCCAGTTATGTTGCATGGGCATCTTCATGAAGATTCCTGACGACCGATGCGGAATGGCGAATAACGGCTCATTCTCCTCGCCGTGCTGTCGGTGTTGCAGCAATGATATTCACCTCGGCGAGCTTCGCAATAATACTGGCCGTAGTAGATCCACAAGAAGTATTGAGATCTTTGGCCACCTGTCGTTGACTCTGGACAACCTACTATAAAACGGAAATATCGCTGGATCTGCTGTTTCCGGCCTGGCGGTAACGTACGCTTGTTGCATGGGTACCCAGTTGTTCAGTATATGCTCAGTCACATCGGAAATATGTAAATTTATGACGGATATATTTATGTATGGGACTGGCCAAGTTTATATTAGCAATGGAATTAATATGGCGGGGCATCTTGCAATATTAAGCCAAGTGTCGTTTTCAGCTTCGTACCGACATTTAGCTGAAAGTGGTCGCGCAGCTGACTTTAAAAGATGTTTTTGAAACGACCTGGCTGGTTTTGGGGTTATCTATCTGCGAGTGTGCCAAGATCCTTTGAAAAGCCGCAGTTCGGTTTGCCCCCCCCCACCATATCTCACCAATCTCGAAGATGGCGTGGCCGTGTGGACCACGAGGGGCTCGGTGAACTCTTAGATGCCACAATAGGAAAGCGCCGTCTAAACTTTAATGTACCGATAAAACGCTCCGTGGCGTTCGCAGCTGACAAGATGCTGGTGCAAGCACAGATACGGAGTTTTATCTAAAAGCATTTCGTGTTGCCATGAGACGGATGGAGAATTAAATGAAAATGAACTGTCGAACTCGAGAGGCACTGAGAAATTCTGTTACGGTCACTAAGAGTTTAGCCGCGGATAGCGGCGGCTGCGGAGAGAGGGAGAGAGAGAGAGAGATGAGATGAGCGAGAGGGAGGGAGAGAGCGCGAGAGAGAGATGGAGAGAGAGCGAGAGAGATGCGAGGAGAGGAGAGCGAGAGAGAGAGAGAAGAAGAGAAAGAGAGAGAGAGAGAAAGAGAGAGAGATAGGAAGAGAGAGACGAGAGAGAGGGGGAGCGAGAGGAGAGGGAGAGAGAGAGAGAGAGAGAGATAGACCAGGAGAGAGAGCGAGATTCAGAGAGAGAGAGAGAGGAGAGATGGGAAGAGCGAGAGAGACTGAGAGTCAGAGAGAGCGAGAGAGAGCTGATGGGAAGAAGAGAGAGAGGAGAGGAGAGCGAGATGGCTCCGGTTCGCCATAAAAAGTCAAGAACAACATCTCGTTTTTTGAATTATATGACGTTCGTCAGGTAGGAAAGATGCTTAGCATTTTCTCCTTTTAAAGAAATAAAATTTTCATATATATATTTTTCCAAGAAATGGTTCTTAGCAAAATAAATCAATAACATGATATGACAGCTTTAAAATTTCCAACAAAGCGGCCACGAAGCTGCCAAAGATTTCCTCTTACCGCACCTTTGTTATTTATCCGCTTGTAATTTATTATTTTTTTGTCAACCTTAATTTTTCTCCCTTAATTGTTTGTTTTCCCCCCTATTTGTATTCCACTCACGTCCTACTAAAGCAAATGGACATAATTCCTTCTTAAAGCCTGAGCGAAAAACAGCTATTAACATTGGCACACGAGGAAAACACAAGAAATGTTGTTGTTGTTTTTTGTTTTTAAAAAAATAATAGTAATTAATAAATAAAAACAATAATAATAATAATAATAACGTCGTTAATTTAGTAGTGTAAATATTCACAAATTATGCGGTCCGTATGAAGAACCGGTCTGATTTGTACACGAGGGAAGCTGCCCGGCGTCGAGGGTCAGAGTCGTTTCGCTTTGTAAACGTCTCGTGGTGGGCAGGTTCTCCCTTCGGTGGCCTGTACTGATTCTCACATCCGCCGAGGTATTACCCACTTTACTGACGTTTTATTAGCGTCCGCTCCGCGCGGCTGTCATCTGTGTAACGAGCTGGAAGCGTAATGGTTTTAACAAGTACGGATTAAAAGTCCGTAATGCGCCGATTTAAAACATCGGGGCCCGAATATCGTTGAGTCGGGGATGTTGTTCCCGGAGCTGGATCCATCTCCCTTGAAGGGGGGAGGCGGCCCAGCCCCGCCCACGTTTCCCTATTAGGTTCGTCAGCGGTGGCAGGGGCCCTGAGACGTTTACCCCTTTTTTGGAATATTTTCTGCCCGGTTCAGATAAATTGACCGTGTTGTTTGTACCGGTGTTTTCCCGATTCGACCTCGACGGAGCAGCGTCGAGGTCCGGGTTGGGAGGGGGGCGCGGGCGAGCTAATGAGATGCGCCCCGTCCGACCAATCCCGCCGAAGAGCCGGGACCCCGGTGTTGACAGCAGCACGGAGCTGAACTGTCAAAGCAATCTGAAAATTGAACCGATTATTAGCGCTCGTAGTTTGAGCAGCTCCCTCCCACTGGCGGCGCGGACGTGGCTGCTCTGCGCTCACTGCTCGCGATGTCTTCAGCTTAGATTAGGGAGACAAGCCGCCGGCTCGGGTTCCGGGGAGGGTATGTCCACCTCCCGGTCGTTTCCGGCGCACTGGCTGGTGGTTTTTCGCAGCGTTTGACACCCGAAATCGCGAGGTGGCGTTCGGAGTTTGCGCTCCCCCCCTCTTCTCTCTCCATCCTCCCACCTTTGATTCCCAACGCGCGTCGCCGTTTTCCGGAGAAGAAGAGATGGCGTCTCTTCGGCATATCCCAGAATTCCTCGGCGGGATGCGTCACCGTCGGGGGGGGGCGCGCACGGGCCGGCCGGCCGGCCTCCTCGGTAGCGGCCACACCCCCTCCGCAGATCCTTCCTGTCTAAGTAGTCCCAGCGCAAGTCACCGCTGTCTCTAGATTCGCGCTGACTCCCTGGAACCAGAACAGCTACATCATCCGTCCCGCCATTACTAGTATCTCGCCTTCATTTGTTAGTTCGGTTTCTCCGTGGTCTATCCCCACCACCAGACAGACAGACACCTGCCTCGGAGCTCTTCATCTTCTTTCCGGTTCCGCCCCAAACCGAATAACTCGGACTGTACCTCGCCGTTCCACTATCACGTACTAAGGTCGTCGTCGGCCACTGGCTGCCGTGCTCCCCCGCTGACATTTTCTCTCATCAGCCGCATACAAACCCTTTTTCGGGACTTCTTAACCGTACTGATGGCGGCGCAGAAAGATTCCCGAAACGTAGGTGCAGCTACTAATCGTACTTCTCCTACTACAACAGGGCTGGAACGACCTACAGCGACTCTCTCGGCGTTTCGCCTTTTCATCTCTTCTCTTACTGGGTTTTTAAGTGAAATAAATAATTTTATTCTGCAAGGTTTTAGCTCCGGATCAGCTCCAGCGCCAGTATCTCTGGTAACCATCTTCTGACCATCCCAGCTTTCTCTGCTGTCGTCATAATCTCTGTACTGTCATCTTTCTCTCTCATCTCTCCATTCTCTCTCTCTCTCTCTTCTCTCGCTCGCACTCTATCTCTCTCTGTATCTGATGTCATATCTCTTCTCTCGTCATATATCTCTCTACTACGTCATCTCTCTCTCTCATCTCCATTTTCTCTCTCTCCTCACGTCATATATCTCTGTACTGACGTCATCTTCTCTCTATTCATTCTCTCTCTCTCTCTCCTCTCTCTCTCTCTCTCTCTCTCTCTCTCTCTCTCTTCTCTCTCTCTCTCTCGCTCGCTCGCTCTGTCTCTCTCTCTTTATCTGATGTCATATCTCTCTCTCTCGCTCGCTCTGTCTCTCTCTGTATCTGATGTCATCTCTTCTCTCTCTCTCTCTCTCTCTCTCTCTCTCTCTCTCTTAAGCAGCTTAAAACACTTCACGTGCTGAATAACATTGTCAGTAAGAATAACATCGCGAAGGATGCGGCATCGAGATAGATAAATGATTCAACTGGCATAAAGAAATGTAATAAATTATATAAGATATCAAACCAGTAACGAGGCTCATGTCCATACTACACGGGTTTGACGTGAACCTGGCGGGGGGAAGGTCCTCTAATACGGCCACAATAGGGCACCAGCGGCTGGTCTAGAACAGCCAGTCTTTGCGCGGTGTGCATTTTTATATCAGTGGTCAGATAATTCTGCGGGATGGTGTAGATATGGGTGACAGAACAAAAAATACACTTTCATCATGCGTGGCACACCTCGCCCGACCATTAAGGTTAATTCTGACTTTTCAGAGACTCTTTCAGACCCCTGACCCGGCTAAATTTGGTAAATGCCCAACTGATAATTGTGGTAGAGAAAAATAGTTTCAGACCGGAGCTATTTTTAGGATCTCCAGTCCGCCATCTATCAGCCGGGTGATGATCGGCTACTCCCTGCGATATATGATTACATGTCCTGGCTCTGCAGCTGGAATGGAAATGAAATCGCTTTAAATCCGGTCTGCTCTCTTTTCAAACTGATTTTCTTTAATAATAATAATAATAATTAATAATAATAATAATAATAATAATAATAATAATAATAAGCGTTCGGAAGATAGCAGCTTAAATGTAACAATATATTCCGGAGTCGGGGATGCTGAAGAGAGATAGGACCGAACTGCGGTGCATGCCGGGAGTGACTGACACCGTCGCGATACATCTACCGCTGCTACTTCCGGCCAGCGCCCAAGTAAATTTAACTATGTAGATGTGCGTGCGAAATATTAATAAAATAAATGGTAGTGAGATCAAATGGACAGAAACCGTAATAAGTTAAAAAAAAAAAAGTTATTGGGAGCCTGGAAATAAAAAAAGAGGGGCGAGGGGGAGACAAACTTGCCACGGCAAAAAAAAAAAAAAAAAACACAAACAAAATAGAAATGGTGGGGGGGATATATGATGATAGCAAACGGGAGAAAGTCACGTAAAGAATCCATCACGAAGGATCATACCTAACAGAGAATTAACCGGTCCACGGGGGGGGTGTGTGGAAGGGAGACCTTTCATGACTCGAGACTGCGGATGATAATAATAATAATAATAAAAAGAACGGGCAGTTCGTGAGAACTCCATAGAGGAGCATAGCGAGGCAGTTGTGGATGAGAGCAGTAATTAATGTTTAAAGGCTGTTCTCCAGCGGGATCTCTCCTCTGCTCCCCTCCCGGGCCTCTGATGTCTGTTACAGAACAGAAAGACAAATCTGTGAAGTCAGCCGCTTGTCACCGCGATGTGGCGGTTAACAGTTCAAAGATACTGCGACCCGGGCACGGCGGAGGGAAACTGGCGCTAGTCACAAAGGGCGTAAATCCAGTAAAAGTGTATTTACGATCGCGGACCCTAAATAAAAGAGAACGGGGCGCTCGGACCCATAAACGCAAAGTATGGGTCTTTCCCCTTTGGCATAGTGTAAAGAACAACGTCAATGGAGGTGTGTGCGCTTCTCATAGGAATCCGGATTATAGAAAAAACATAAAGCGGGTCTGTTGTCGTAAAGTGTCAAGGAAAAGCGTCACTAACCCAATCATATGGCCGTGCAGGTTTATGGCATTTCCGCCATTCGCTCCCTCCCCCCCCCCACCCCACCCCAGGTCCTCCCTGCGAAAGCTGTCGAGTGCGTGGCGTGAAGTGAGGAAACGAAAATCCACAACGAGGCGGTCCCGGCGTCAGAATCACGTGACGCGCGGTCTCTGATCAGAACGCCTCGCTTGGACGGTCGGACTTGCGGAGGTGAATTTTCCTAGGATACGGAGAGCACCGACGAAAGGCTTGTCCCCCCCAAAGTTCTTTTTAAACCTTTAAATACAAATATATATATATATAAGGGATAACTCTGCTTTGAAGATGGAATGAGCGACAGGGAGTCATAAGGGAGTAATTGATAAGTGCCGCCGCTTACAGAAAATTTTTTTTAAAAAATCATAGGACAAACAATATTCTTCCACGGATCTTGTTTTGTTTTCTTTTGAGTGTCACTGTGATCAAACGTAAATCTTTTTCTTGCACACTCGGTGACCTCTGCTGGAGATGTAGCTGCGAGCGATGTTGACATTTAGACCCACGTGAATTTATCGGATCGTGTTCGACGATGATTAGCTCCCTCTGGCGAGGAAACAAGTTTATTTCTCGGGAGAGAGCTTTCCTTCCCCTCCTCCTCCTCCCCCCGGGTTTCGAATTAGAGCAATTACATTGGGTCGGGAGCTGATTTCAGCTGATACACGTTCGAGAATCCGTCAGCATCGAGGTCAGTTCTCCGTCCGCTCGGTCTTTAGAACTGCCCTGAAGATAAACAGCGACCATGGCCAAAGAAGCTAGTTAACAGGGACAAACAGCGCACCTGCCCAACAAAGGGACACTGCCGGATTTCTTTCTCGGGTGGGGTTCAGTTGCTCGGATAGCTTCCCCGAGCAGGCGTTTCTCCTATCCGTGGCGCCCTGGTAAGAAGACAGAGCAAATATATAAACACGGCCGACTTAATTGAAAGTATTTATGTTCAAATATATCTCACCTGTCTGCTGCGGTGATACCCGACCGGCTGGACTTGCAGCTCAGCAGGTCGGGTTACATGCTCTGCTCTCAAAGAAACTTTCCCTAGAGGTGGATGGACGAGAGGTGATGGGGAAACTGTTGGAGCTATTCAAGGAATGCTGATGTGGGATTAATTTATAACCAGAAATAAATCAAGTTTGATCCCGCCCCCGTCGTCTCGCTCTCTCTCTCTCCTCTCTCTCTCTCTCTTCTCCTCTCTCTCCTCCTCGCTCTCTCTCTCTCTGACATCCTCTGATAATTCAATCACCCACGGCTTGATTAAACTTCGACAGTTGTGGATCTACATGAAAAACCTGAAATCTCGTCGTTGTGCCGCTGTCATAAGTATTAATAGAAAAACACAAAATTGGAAGCACAACGTTCTTAAACAAACATTTTGGAATGTCAAAAACTGTTCATCATTAAGAAATTGCTTATTATTATTATTATTATTATTATTATATTATTATTATTATTATTATTAATTATTTTATTATTATTATTTCTCTTAGTTCCGCGCTTTGATGCTGACCGAAGTCGGTTAGTTTGAGTTTGTAACCGACGCATTTATTCTCTTTCGCTCTTCAGATTCTTTCTTTTGTTGTCTCTAATGGTCAGAACCAAGGAATATCCCCGGGCATTCAATCAGAATGAAGGAAGTTGTCGTTTTTGTGTTTTGAGCGGTAATACTTCAGATAAAGACCGGGGTATTACTACATTTGTTACAACAAGACAACAACTGGCGGAAGCACGCCAGACCGTTCGACGAATGAGTGCAAAAGTTAATGATATCCAGCAGACATAGGTTAAAGCTGTCGACCACAAAGTTTTGGTGACGATGTCGGTCCCTCCACATCGCGAGAGGTTTAGGATCTGTACCCGTAACCTATCAGCTTCATCCCCCTCACCAAACTGTCCGCGCTATATCTTCCACATCCTTAGATACGGCTGATAATTAGAACGATAAATTTAAATTAGAATTACGCAATCAGAAATGATTCTTTCCCAGGTTTGGCGTGGTATGTAACCGTAAGAATGTCAGAACTAGCTGTTTCGCAAGACACGGGAAGAATATTAAATCACGAAGGAGGAAAACCCTATTAACTGACTCTAACTCGGGTTATCTCTCCGCTGACGTCCGCTGCACCGATTGATAGCAGTAACAGAAGTAAACAGCTGAAGTGTGCCATAGGATTGCCGAAGGGGCCCAGCAGACAACGAGGCGTCTTATGGGTAACCGTTTGTATTCATTTCGAAAGTTCCAGCTGCTTAGATGCAAAACCGTGGGCGGTCTCAATACCAGAAGGAATCTCCCAGGTGAAGCATCTGTTTAGAAATACACGGGCCGTGTAGAATTACACAACAGCGCGTTGACCTGGTTATGAGAAGAGTCAATTGTAAAGCAACATTTACACTGGTTTACGAATTAAAATAAAGTAAACAAACGCAAAATGATATGTTCATTTAAAGCAGCTCTGCGTGCAGTCCGGATCTGATTTCTATTCCTGAGAGGTAGAGAACCTTCCCACGGTGCAACGCTGCACAGTTTCGCGGTTACTTATGGGAAATGTCTGCCGATCTTGGAATGCGTGTCCAAGGGTGACTGCTTTGCTTCTCGGGCCGAGTCTTTATTACGGAGATTTGGTCTCGTTTATTCCGTTACGCTTAAAGGTTAAACGTTCGGAGCGACTGCTCTCGGCGTGGGAAGCTTCCCCAGTCTGCTGGTGGACAGGAGCCGCCCAAGGATTACCGAGTCGGGCACCAGGGTGGGCCCGAGAGAATCGAGAGATTCGTATTGCTGGAGTTTCGCTTCCAGCTTAGCTTAACAAGGGCCGGTCACTAAGGTGACGAACCCCACCCTCACCGCTTACGGCGCAGTAACCGGTTGACGCCACCTGGGGACGAGGTGGGACTGCCAGAAATGAGTAGAAATTAGCGATCCCACAGCTGTCGGAAAGACTCGAGGCCGACACCCACCCACCCCCCCCCCACCGCTAATCATCGGCGAGCTACCGAGACCACGCACGGCCAGCGATTAAAGGTAGACATGGCGCGCTTGGGCAAAACCTGCATTTCTACACGATTTACCTAATCGAAAGCGGCACGGAGGAGTTCTTCCTAAGTACGGACCGGAAGTGAACCCCGAGCGGAATAACTTCCCGGCTTAAAAAAAACATAAATCACAAAAAGTCGCTGTTTTCGACGGGAAGGCGGTCGGCCGTCGTCACCGGTGGGTGGGGGCATCGAAATTCCGCGGAACGGAAAGGCAGACTCGTCGGTCACGTGATTGCCCGGCCGGAGAAGCGCACCGACGGCAGTACTTCCTGTCGTCCGCGATAGCAGAGTTGTCTACCTTTTAAAACTGTCAGCGCTGAAGGCCGGCGCCGATCAGACGCAGATTTGATTCACAGACCCCCGTCCACTGCCCTCCCCCCACACACACTCATTTTTTTTCTTCTTCCTTGTCTAAATAATACCATACAGAGTTAAAGCGAAAAAATTTTTTCCTCTGTCTTCTAAGATTCTAGAATCCGATTATGCGAGCGCTGCGCGATCGCTCCTCCTTCGGTTCTCTTTAACTGCTGCTCCAGTGATGGTCCGCATCCCGTCATACAGACCCCGAAACTTTCTCAAAACATTCCCATCCTCTCGATCTGCGAGTAAGCATCGTGCCATGTGCAACTTTAATGGCAAATCCTGAATACGGGCGGACTCCAGGCTAGCTGGCATTCCGTGACGAAGCTCAGTTTGGTTGGAAATACCGTGAATCCAAAGAGAGTGGGTTCTTCAGGCAGGTGCTTCCTTTTTTTTTTTTTTTTTATAGCTCCAGTTATTCCTAATTAGATGCTCCGAGGAGCTATAATATACGTCATAAACACTGACCTTCAACTACGGCCTCACTTACACGTTTAGTCTTAGGAATTAGCGGTGCTATAACAACCAATCCCCCTGTAACAACAACTAGCTCCAGAGGTCTCTCCTACTCTAATTGTTTGCCCCCCAAAAAAGAGACTGCAAAATTTCGCCGTAGTGGTCTATAATAATTTATTCATAAAATATATGCAACAAGTTCGATTTGAAAGTTGGTAAAATAACACCTTTCAGAGCAATGTTTTGAAGCCTTTTCGTGATTATTTATTCTTTATACGTGCTGACAAAGGCACTGTGGCGCAACTTTAAATGAGATGTTACTAACACAAGGACATCCGTATCACGATCTCATTGTGGTTTGTCGGCCGAACTCGTTTTGCCTGGCATTAAGACAACGTCCGCGCCTTGCGGAATCCGAACTCTGGGTGAGAAGTTGGAAAAGGCACCTACAGCGAATATTCGCCGTAAAAATACAGTATAAGTCTGTATGTTTTTGAACCGCATTTTAAACCTGTAGAAATTATAATGCTTTGAGTGGCATTACTGGTCTTAAGTTTTATTGATTTTATCCCCCCACATCTTCAATAATCGATAAGTCCGGCATCTACACCGTGTTTAGCAGAACGCACGAATGCTTCCTACCTTCTGGTGCAGCTTTTGCATAAATTAGATTTATGTTTCGGGTCATTCTCCTGTTATAGGAAGAAACCTCTAGCGGAGGTCACTGCATATTTTTGAAGAATACTGTAAAAAAATATTCTTCATTCACCGTTCCCTGTGGCCTGTAAACGTCTTCACGTCTATCCGCCTCACACCTATACCGTAAAACCTATTCGCTTATTCATCAGTAGCTCGTCAACCTGTAGCTGAACAAACACACTATACTTTTAATAAACCGTCTCAAACATTTTATCCGACCACAGCATCTTTCTTCCATCCATCATCCGTCTACTTTATAAGTATAATTACGTTTACTGGAAAGGCGATTTAGCTGTATTAGCTTCGCAGTTCTTTATGCTGTTAGAGAAGCTGCTCGCTCGCCCATTTAGTCTGGCAGATGCAAAATGTCTCTCTTCCCTCTCTAGAAACAGGCTCCGGCTCCTCTTCGATGCGATTTGGCTGTTCTGTTATTTCTGGGGTTGTAATCCGTCGATTCCGCTTCTCTGCTATCTTAGCATATTGTCGGTTGTGCGTCTCCTCACTTTATCCTTTTCGTTTTTTTGACAGAATTTATTCCGACGATGCGCAATGGACACCTTTGTCGGATACGCCCGAGTCGTCTAGAAGTCTCTCCGTGCCGGCCATTCCTTCAACGGGCTCGGAGTAGTTTGTTTCCCGACACTAATTCGTGAACAAATACCAGCTCCAACAGTCAGCACACATCTTAATATAATAAAGTCTAGCCCGCCATCACTTTGTACTCTTACCAACCACCCGGCCAATTCACGCACCTGCTGGCAATGCCGACATGATCTCTGCCCAATTTGGTTTCCTTCTCGGGTTTTCCGTGCATTAAGAGCGCAACAGCTGTTGCCGTGCATACCGTACATGGATGTCTACACGGGTGGAGGGGGAGACAACCCTGATGGGTGAACGTAGCGCCGCGCTTGTCCACTAGAACTTGGCGCTAATCCCGCACCGTTACTTTCGATTTCGGCAGGGAAAAACTTAATGGTTTGGCTGCTGCGAGAAGAAACTGTGTCTCTATCTTCTCTGTACGGAAAGTAATACTTGACAACAACAACAACAACAAAGAAAAGGGGAACTAAAGGAGGAAGTGTAATTAACTGGAGGTTTTGCTGGTTAATCACCAGCGCCACCTACAGACACCTGTAGGAACTTAGAATGAAAACAAAGAAATAAATTTAGTTTCATAATCAGATAAACAAACAAAAAGTTAATGTGTTTGTGTCGGGAATAACTAATTTCCTGAAGTTTTACGTTATTTAATAATAATAATAATATAATAATAATAATAATAATAATAATAATAATAATAATAATAATAATAATAATAATAATAATAATAATAAATGGCAGTTGCGTTTTATTCAAGTGTAAACTCGGTATATAAAGGTGAACTGCACAAACTTTAACTGATGGTTGTGTGTCTCGTGTGACGGAATTTAAGTATTAGACAACTCTAATTTATCGACATTATTAGTGATCACGTGGTCGTGTGAGATTACCTGAAACTACATAAGTAGATTTCTTCTAAGTTAAAACGGCAGCCGCTCTAAGTTATTTTGCAACTCGATGCAGCGCGGACCGTCATAGATGATATACGTTCAGTATATTGTCCCCTTTTTATTCGCAAAGTAGCGAAACGTGCACCACGGTGGGCGACAACCGAGATTATGGGTCCTGGCGGCGTTCCCCCTTTCTCGGCGATACCCTCGTCAGAAGAGTTCCTCCTTCCAGCCGACTCTCCTCCCGCTCGTTATCTCTAACCGGGATGAAGCGCATTCCCATGCGCTGACTCAGAAACAATCTCTTGCCATTCTGCTCGCGGGGAAAAGAAGCCTTCATAGGATAATCTACAGGAACTCGTCAGATCACTCGTTTTTGTCCCCATCTCCCCGCGAACTCTAGCCGGCGTGAAGTCCTTCGAGGAAGGCGTTACCAAAAGCGATCCGTTCTCGCCCTCTTAGGAGATTGCTCGCAGACAGATAGAAATTGCAGGTTCTTGCGCCCCAAAAACCAGATAGTCGAACGATCCGGGGGGGGGGACATTTAATTGGCGATATAGTGAAGTGGTTTTTGGTGGAAAGCAAATAAGGAAAATCCAGACTGATTGTGCAATTCAGTGGGTGATAACTACTCGTGTTTTGTTGTATTTTAGCCTGGTTAAGGGGAATACGTCCGTCCGAAGACTTCCGTTAGATGCAAGTTTGCCGGGTCTTTACACGAGGCGGCTTATCTCATATCTAACGTCACGTGAATACCGCTCCGCGCCTCCGAGTCCTTCCTGGTCTGCAGCGAAGGCGATCTGTTCCACCCTGGGAAGCGAGTGGCCACGAAATTAGATCCAAGCCAGGAACCAGGGACCGGGCGGCTCCCAAGTATATAAATGGCGCTCGGCTCGACGTCGTGGAGAGTCCAGAAGATCGATGCCGTCGAAACGGCTCGGAAAGAGCGCAGAGCTAATTCGCGAGGCGGCGAGCGACGAACCCCTCCCAGCTCCGCAGAAACAAAAATTAAAACAATCAAAACGCTAGCAAAATACGAGATCTCATTCCGACGGCGGTACGAAGAATAAGCTATAAATGCAACTCGAGGACACAGTTAACAGGCTCTTTCTATAATTATATCTGGTTTCTTATTTCTTCGCAGAAATGCCAACTTTCACGGTGCCACTTATTTCAAATTTTAATTGCAAACAACTCTAGGGAACGCCATTTATAATGTCTTGTTTTCCTGGCGTCTGGATAAAACTCTTGCTCGCCTGTGGTAATTAAAGCTTTTCCCCAGCATTTATTACAGGGGGGGGGTTGTGGTTTGTTTTTTATTTTTTTAAATTCTTACAAATGCAAATCAAAGCTGTAAAATATGTCGTGCTAATTAAAGCGTCCGCAACTAGGAATGGACCGCTATCGTTATCCATCAAAGAAAAAAGATACAGCGTGACGATTCTGCTAGTATATCTTGCTACCAACATGAAGCGTTTGCTTCATTTCTGCTCTTTATGAGCTTGGCTTTTACATTCAGTTTCCCACGTTTTCAGATTCTTGCAACAAAGTCAGGTCCTTTCTGTCTTAGACAGCTTTTAAATTCCGTCTCTGCTCTGCTTGGCTGTGTTCTTCACAATGGAGTTGTAATTGCTGTTAATTCTGCCAAATGGTCAGCTCGAGGATTGTACAAAGAAGCACGTAGCAACACCAGGACATATTATACCGTTACAGCTTGATAAGAAAAAATTAATTTTAAAATTTATTAAGCAAAACGAATGACAAGATTTGGATTAGAGTTTAGGAAAAAAAACAAGGTACAGGGACGATTTCTATTAAGGTCTAGAGCAGGGGTGCCCAAACGTTTTTTGGCCGCGGGCCGCACTAAAGTACACATCACTGAGACCCTCTGTCCTAAAAATAGGACACATCCAAAAAAACAGTTAAATGGCTAAATATGGTGGCATTGTTCTAGCATTGCATAAGGTTTATGTATTGGATGGTGTTGTGTATGTACTATAATAGCATGGTGATTGCTCTCCCACCATGGCTGGAGCTCCGTCTGTTGTGACCCCGCACAGCTTTGCCCAATCGAGGCCCATACTGTCGATTGCAGCTGCAACAGCATCGAATATATCCCTGCCTGTAGTTGTAGATTTAAGGCTGGTAGGACTGAGCAGCTCCTCCGTAATGGAAAAGTTTTTATCAACGCCTCGCAAGAATATGAGCAGTTGAGCGGTATCAGTAGCGTCATTACTTTCGTCACAGGCGATTGTAAAAAAATTCAAATTCTGCAGCCTTCTCCGAGAGTTGATTAGCAACATCGGCAGACAGGTCGTCGTCAATCCTGCGCGTTATTGTGTTTCTGGATAGGCTAACGTTCTCAAAATCGAGACGCTTTTCGGGGCAGAGTATATCAACAGCCTTGGCCATGCACTCCTTAACGAAGTCACCTTCAGCAAACGGTCGACCATGCTGTGCTATGAGTTGAGCGACCACGTGACTGGCGTTCTGCTGATAAAAGAGCTGTTGTTGAGAGCTTAGGCAAGCCTTCAATTGCTGAATCCGTTCGGAACCTTCGAGAAGAAAATACCCCTTGTGGTTGGACTCGTAATGGCGTTTCAAATTGTAATCCTTCATGGCGATAGGATCCCGGCAGATTAAACAAACACACTTGCCATTGATGAGATCAAAAAAATATTTTTTCCGTCCATCGGGTTTGAAATCGTCGACACTCCTCTTCAAGCCGTCGCCATTTTGGTTCCGTCATGATAAGAAAGGCAGACTGAGCAATTTGGTGGCTCTCTTGATAGGTTTAGTTTAAATAGCTCCAGATTCGTCCAATTATTTGCATGTTCTTTCATGTCTCATGGGGCCACGGCACTGATCACAACATGCAGGCGCGCGCAGACAGTAGACGCAGATACCTGCGCAAATGAACTCAATAATGGCTGTGCATGCACGCATGCGCACGTACGTATACTGCTCCTGCTGTACGCATACGAGACATGAAGATCAGACATGCTTAAACCCGCATTAGTTTTCTGAGTGCATGCATGCATGCATATCTTAAATCTGATAAGATTAAATTCATGTACATCATGAAGAGACTTGATTCAAGACAAGTCCTATTCATTACACCTGATTTAAATAAAAACCAAATCGCAAAATAGACCGCGGGCCGCACAAACATGGCCGCGGGCCGCACTTTGGGCACCCCTGGTCTAGAGTCTAGACAAGAAGCTAAACTAGAATAAGCTTGGTTAAAGTTTAGACAATAAGTTAAACAATGACAAGATTAGGGCTATAGATTAGACAAGAAATTAATTTTAAAATATGGATTAAAGTCTGAAAAAGAAGCCGAACAAGAACAAGATTTGGATTAAAATTTAGGTAAGAAATTAAACAACAGATTATTTGGATTAAAGACCAGACAAGAAGCCGAAGAGGAACAAGACCAAGATTACTGTCTGGAGAGAAAGCTAAACAAAAACAAGATCGGGATTAAAGTCTAAACAATAAGCCAGACAAAAAAGAAAAGTATTGGTGATCTGTTATTTATAAAAATGAGATGATCATTTCGGTTGTTTGCCAACAGCTGAACAGAACCAGCTGAGAAATCTACGTTTCGACAATCATTCTCTGTTCCATCATCAGAGTTAATCCTGTGAAGACATCTTTCCGATGTGAAAATATTGATGTTGAATTTATTTAGTGGCGAAAGCTGGCCTCCGTCCAGTAACCGGGAAGTTGGTGCCATGTTTGAGTATTTTATCAACTGTTTAACGCATTAAACCACTGGGGACCTGGCCAGAGATCGATAAGACAAATTAGTGACCAACTCGTACGAGCTGCAGAGCAGTATGAGCTACTGTTAAAATATCCAACAAACGGTAACTCCTAAACTGAACAAAGAAAATAAATGATCGATGTTGCGGTATATAAAATCAGCACCAAATAATATCATACCGAGAACTTCGAGCCAGTCAGAAATTAGATTGTTTTTTTTTTTGTTTTTTTTACAAAACGGAAAGATGCGTTCCTGAAAATTCAGCCACAGTTCTTTGACGATGCCCTATCAGGGAAAAGCTGCATCTCTACCCTATTCCTTTTTTTTTGGATGATGCAAACACTGTCAGTAAACGGACGGGATGAGGAAGAGCAGTCACAGTCACTAAACTTGCTCAAGAACTCTCCGTTAATAGCGGAAGACCGTCAATGAATACTTCGCAAGCACCTGAATTTCCGTACAAAGTTTCCATGTCGAGTTCCAAGAGAACTGATCAGATTAGAAGATCACGAATCATTTGACAGTCTGTCTGTGTTGAATCGTCGGTATGAACCCCAGTGAAGATGATTTCATAAATAGTATCGTCCGACTTCCAACTACTTGGACCACTGAAGACGCATCTGGTATCAGCAAACGCTCTCAATTTAAGGACGATCTGAAAACTCATCTCTGTTCCCCTGACTACGTATCCAAAGCACAGATTCTTACAAAACTGCCACTGCGGAACTCGCACATAGCTGAAGCAACAAGTAGATAAATTTGCCAGTTTTAAATTCTGGTGATTTTAACCACCTGATGCAGACATGAATGGTGCCAAGCGTCTCTAGTCTTCGCTGGTGTTTCCACGTGAAGCAAAGACAGAGAAAAAAATGGTAATAATATCTGTGGAACCGATCCACGTACTAGACTTACTTACACATCGTAGGGATATATAAAGACGGCCCCATATCAAGGGCCATCTTAGCTTATATTCTGAGCGAACATATTCTAAAATTTGATTTTTTTTTTCAATTACTGCGACAGATCGAAATGGAAAAAAAAACAACAACAAAAACCAGCCCCTTAATAGTTGCAATATTTGGGGTCTTTTTTCTCTCTAAAATCTTCCAACTTTCTAAGTGGCAAATCAAAACTCGGTGGTAGAAACAAAAACGACTTATTCTTTGATTGGGTCCGTGTTCTCTATTCGGAGCAGTTCCGTTAATGGTCGTAGATTTCTAACGTTCTGTATCTTGTTTATCGCAACGAACCGCATTTCTGTTGGGTTCAGCAGTTTGGTTCCTCGTCGGCAGCCTATGGCATCGTATTAAAAAAAAAACCGGAGCGGCTTCGTCTACTTTTCCTACTTTCGTTTTCGTTATTTTCACTGATCTCTCCCCACCGCTGGACTGTTCAGGTGTTCAGCGAAAGCGTCATTCACCGTCAGAAGTACGGCTGATCTGCAGGCGGTCGGTTCAGAAAGAAACACGACAACAGGTAACAAGGTCTCAGACATTTCGAGGATTTCGCCTGGTTTTACATCCGCAAGGAAAAGCTATCTACAACCCCGCGGAAACATATAATAATGAGAGAGAGAGAGGCTTAATATAATAAACTGATAATAGTTCGGTCTCGTCGAGCAGTCGTCGCGAATGTCAGCGGCTCTCTCTCTCTCTCTCCACCATCTACCATCTCTCTCTCTCTCTCTTCCATCCCTCCTCTCTCTCCATCTAACGGCTGTAATTCGATGGCCGCTGCTATTGTTTGTTTTTATTTTCTGATAGTCTGGCAATGTTTGTTCAAGGGAAGTAACGCTCCAGACCAGCTGACGTCAGGAAGTAGAGAGAATACCAGCAGCAGCAGCTTCTCAAAGTCGCAGCTCCAGTAAAAAGGGGGAAGAAATACGGTTAAAACAACAACAATAACAACAAATCTTGCTGGGGGGGGGACTTGACAATTACGAATGAGTTCCTGCGCGTAGTTCGATGATGGAGTGCAGGTGTCGTTATTAATACCCTACCGAGCCGCGTGGCGGCGGGACAGGTCTGAAAACACTCACGAGAACATTTCTTACCGCATATTTTTTTTTTCCGGTCTGGTATTTATAAAAAAATTCCTCCAGTTTTAAAAAGTGATGTTTGTCTACGATTTGCGCCGTATGTATCCGTGTCTGTTGTCACCTTAAAATAAACCACCGAGGCACGCTGACTCCATTTTTTGAAAATGTATGACGCAAAAGGCACGTGATAATCCCCACATCCTCCCAGGGGACGAGTATATCGGGGTCCTGGAGACCCTGCCTATCTGACTGCGCGTGAACGGGGGGCCCCTTCTTTTGTCTGCCAAATTCTTAGCGACCAGAGCAATCTCCTTCGATTGTAGCAGTATGTATCTTTGCGACCCTCCGTTCTGACTTTGAAGGTTCAGAGACGCCCCCTTCCCAGCAGTTAGTTGGAAAGGGGGTGAGAGGTGGGCATCAGCCTTGGTGGCCTAGCGAGTAGTCACCCAGGTATGTTTGGAGGCTCTTCGGCGGTGGTCATGGTGTGGGCCAGTCAAGAAGCACTTATCCGCCGAACGCGGGCCCTCGCAGAATCGAAAGCACTAAGTCGAGGCGCACTGCGCGACGACTCCGGCATAAACTTGGGGGAATCGGGCAGGTTTCTCAACAGAAGTCGCTGGGGGGGAGCAGACGTGGATAAAGACTGTCAAGATGCCTAGTGCAAAATGACCATTGTCCGTCACTTTATAATCATGACAGATGAGTCAAACGCTTACTGATTCACATCCTCCTTATTCACACTGATTTGGCGAAAGGTCCGCAAGGCCTCTCACTTATTGTGTTGACAAAGAACTGTCACAACTAATAGATGATTGGATAGATCCAATACCCAGATAACGTGCTCTATTCAGAAACAAACAAACAAAAAAAAAAAAGATTTTTCGAGCAGATATACTGCTCATACATGGTGGTCATTATTACAGCTTGGATATCTTTATGTAGAGAAAACCGAGATTGAAAGTAGCAGGGGCAGGCTGTATCACTGGCAATATTGTAAATGACTGTAAGGTTTTGGCAGTGCTCAATTCCTGTGGCAAGGCTTTACCAAATACATTTCTTGTGGGAATTAATTAAAAGACAGCCCATCAATATTTCTCACAATGGGAGCGGTTCTATTTTTACACCATAAAAATTTTGTTTTAATTTTCACCTGTGAGGCTCAAATGTTTTTGACTTGTGATGTTTTTGGCGCTGTATTATGTCAAGATTAAGCTGATTGATCGTTAAGGCCGAGCACTATACTATATTGTCTCAGGACCTGGAAGTTTTACAGGTTATCCATAAGGAGCTACTTGAAACAGAAAGTAAATAAGTATTCAGATCCAATTAGTACATACAGTATTTGTTTTGATGGTTCGAATTAAATACTAATAGGGTCTCATAGTCAAGTCAAAAAAATAAGAGCATCATTTATGTTTTTATATTTGTTGATTTTGGTTGTTCATAAAAATTCCAGTATCCAAAGAAGAGAAAGCTAAAGATAAAATTACTTTTGATAAGAATTTCATGTTTTTAGTCTTCTCCAATTCATTCTAATGTTCCTCTGTCCACAATATTGAGTTTTTAATAATTCAGCTACATTATTTTTGTAGAACTTAGATACTGTATATAGAAAGAAAATAAATAGAAAAACTATACAAAAATTGTGTCAAAGATTTTCTTTGGACTATCTCCTAAGGACCTAATAATATTTGCTTTCGAGCCAGGTAATAAAAAAATATATATATATAGCATCAAGGCTCCAGATTCATGATAAGTTAACAAGAATGGTGGACCAGGTTGGTTGGGCAGCTTCATGAAGTGTCATCCAACTCTATCAATCAGAGAACCTGAAGGCCCCGGTTTGTCATCAGCAACCAGCTTTAACTGGGAAAATGTCGGAGTCTTAAAGGTTTGATCTAGTTCAGTAAATCCCCGTTTTTTATCATAACCAACCCTGATCTGGGATAAACTCAACACTTTGACAGAGGGAAGTGTTTTGGAATTCACTGAGGTTGTAAATTTTATTCCATCATAATCACTACATGGTATTGATTCCTTGTTCTAGTGGTTAGAAATTCTTGATGAACCGTAATCTCCCTGCACATAGCTCCAGAATAAAATAGATTTGTTTGAGAATTATTAAAACCAGCCCCGGCCGGTCTTCTCTATGTGTCTGACTGCTATTATATATGTATATTAAAAAGAATAAAGCAACAGTGAAGAATGTATATATCCCGTATCTCTTATAAATGGCAGCTCATAAATATACTGTGATGAAAACTAATGAAATATTAGTCATTAAAATTTTTCGATTTATACAAAAATGCATTGTATTTTAAAATAATGCAAATTAATTTGTAGCACGAGAGACGTAGTAGAATCTATACAGAATGCAAACTGAGAACACGGTCATCCCCGTCTTCTTTTTCAGACGGTGAGTTTCCACAAAAGGGAAAGTAGCTAAAATGTGATTATTCTCTGCCTTCGTTCAGAACGCCACCCCGGTGTAATGAGAAGGTTGCCCTCGGACTCGTCTAGAAGACATCCTAAAGGGCATCAGTTTAAAAATTTCGTAAATAATCTTGTTTCGGCGCCCGCCACGAGACAGCCAACAAACGAACATGGATGTTTATCGATCATTGACCAGCAACCTGATGACATCTGAGCGCTTGGAGCAGCCACGCATTTACTTAACCCATCCACCCAGGGACGACGTCTTTCGTCATCTCCGCCGCCACCGTAGTGTTAAAGTTGATCACTGTATCGCGAATAAAGTTTGAAGGGAGAAGGGGAAAGCGAGACAGCTACGAAATCTAAACCAAATGTCTTCGTGATGAGAGCAGCGCCCCCTCCAGATGCAGCAACATTTGAAATCTGCAATATTAATCCAGTTCTGAGATCTCCATCTCCAACTCTCGTGTGGTCTTCGGCGGTCGACATTTTTTAGGAATTGTGGGAAGGCTTTCTTTATCATGTCAGCTTTAATTGAAGTTAGAATGCTATCTTCACAAACAGAACGTTTCTTCTTTTTCTTTTTTAAAGACTGGTATTCCGCAACTTCAGGATTCTCGTAAAAGAGCTGCTTCGAGACGGTTACCGCTGGTCGCGCTGCATTATGGGAGACAAGATTTCCGAAAATAATACCGCATCGAGACCAAAGATCAATGCAATTTGAAAGGAGATAAATAAGTAACAAAGTAATGGGAATTTCTATGAATAGTGCACCTCTAAAATGCGTTAATATAGTAGACAGCAATAACGTATTCTCATTTCTTTATGTCATAATTTGAAATCATCAGTAAAGATAAAGGCAAATTTATAAAGAAAATTGAATAAAAAATTGTACAAGCCTTCTATTTCCATTTTATATTAAATATTGAAAGACGAGTTAAATATTTCCTCCTCTTTCGATTATGGAGAGTTTCAAAAACAAAATGGAAACCGATTTTTCTTCTTTATTACTGAAGTATATTAATTTGTGACGAAACGATAACTGTTTGTTTGGAGTTTAAAAGAAAAACACAACACACACACACACACACACACACAGGAGAGAGAGAGAGAGCTGGGAGAGAGAGAGAGAGAGGCGAGAGGCGAGAGGGAGGAGAGAGAGAGAGAGAGAGAGAGAGTTCAAACGCAGTCAGGCCAAAACCGAAAAATGATACGAATAGGCAAAAAACACTCTAATCTGGAACTGAAGGCAGCATAGTTAATGTCTAGGTTTAGTAAATAGACTGATCATAAGAATGTTTGCACAGAAAATTTCGTTATTTCTATACTTCCTCTGTCACTGACATTTATACAACGTTAAAGCCTGTTGTTGTTTGTTTTTTTATTAATGACATGAAAATTTCCCCTAGTTTTTGAGGTAGAGCGCTTATCTCGAGTTTAATTCTCACCTTAAGGTCCTTCGATCTGTGAGGCTCCCCAAAAAGGGAAGAGACAGCTCCAATCCATTTTGATACCTGTCTCTTTAAGGTATCACCCAGTCACAAAACTTTACGCACACCCTGAATACGTATTTAAATTATACATTGTTTCCGGTCGGTTCTCCGGCGAGTAATCAGAAGAAAATGTTATAAAAGTGTCCAATCTAAAACATAACATGTGTTATAATAATTAAACCATTATTAATCAAAACAGCTGTTTAAAACGTTTTTTAAAATCATTTTTAACGACACGTGTTAGAAGTTAACTTCCGTTCGCGTCTCAAAGGCGTTCTGTTACTCAGCCATGAGCGCGCGAGTACGAGCTGAGGGAAGGGAATCGACCAATCAGCGGCTGGTTGTGACGACAACGCATCAAAACAAAAGAAGGCAAGACCACTTCGAGGCTCTTTTTATTTTCACCATTTGCGTTTGTGCTGCAAATCATCTTGGGTCCTTACGCCCCATCGTCTTCGGCTTCGAAGGGAAAGAAAGTTGTACTGACGACAGGAGATAAGTTACAGCTGAGCCCAGTCTATCCTGCTTGAACATCAACTATCCGCATACCTAGGAACGCGTGTGTGCGGATAATAAAGAGCGACCATGAAGTGAGCCAGGAGAGAGAGGGGGTGTGTGTGTGTGTGAAACATTAGCTCGGTGGGCAAGCTAGCAATTAGTCAGGAGGCCCACGGAATCTATACTACAAGGAGCCAGAAAATCTCTGCTGGAACCACTGTGTTTAACTGTGGTGGGAAACTGTAGTGCTCGGGGGGGGGGAACCCACGCAGACGGATTGGTATGGAAGATGGGAAGGAAACGCTGCTGCAGATGCTTCTCTACGGAAGATCGCCACCCTGAATTGTTACAATATGCCTCAAACACTTAAAAACGAGAGCTCTAAAAACTTGTATTATTTTTCTTTATTGATTTTCTCCTTGACAGTTTTCCTGCTTTTGTTATCCTTCGATTGGTCCTCCGATCTGTCCGACCGCAGTCGCCCGGCTCTTCTGTAAGGAAGTCCCTTCACCACGTGGTATAATCAAAAGGGCTAGGAAGGTGGCAGACCGATTGATTGGGCAGGTTACTGAAACACACACCTGGAAACACCCTCCACCAACCCCGGTTTCTTTTTTCCTACAACCACGTGACCAAATAAAAATCATCCTCTCCGGGATTTTTGTTCGACTTCGTAAAAAGAAAAAAAAATAAGCAAGCATCTCTAAAACGTGAAACTCTGTAGAATGGGACAGTCACAGACTTTCTGTCATTCCAGGATCAAGAACAAGCGTAAGACAAGAAATACGCGATCTGTCCAATACCTAATGAAGGCCGGGATATGAGAGTTTGTTGGCAAGGAGGCGACGTCACGCCCTCTGGGCTTCTGTTTCAGGTTGTTTTTTTTTAAAAAAAAATTCCCCTTTATTTACCATTTTTCCATCGTCTGTTTTCTTTGTGCTCTACGTATTAGTTTACTTTTGGTGACTGCTGCTTATGTTAATATTTATTAGCTTTCAAAACATAAATAAATAAGGGAAGAGAAAAAAATACTCGGGAGAGTAAATTTGGTTTGGCAAAACCGGCCAATGGAAGTATTCGGATAATGGAGAGTTCCGAGCGTCCCGTCCGTTCTTCGCCAGTCCATTTGTGCCAACTTCCTTTCGTTTTATCTATTTTATTTTACGTTATATTATTGTGGCTTTGTAGAAATAATGCTAAACGTGTTACATGAAGCCATCAGGAAATTTGCATTTATATGAAAAACTGGCAAGTGTAAGATTTGCATCAGCTTTGAAGAAATTATGGAAACATCCTCAAATCAATTCTGATCGATTATGACTTAAAATTTGTGAGACCTGTTTTTTGGGGGGGAGAGAGAGGAGAGAGAGAGGGAGAGAGAGAGAGAGAGAGAAGTACAGGAGAGAGAGAGAGAGAGATGGAGAGAGAGAGAGAGAGAGATGGAGAGAGATGGTAGAGAGAGGAGAGAGAGAGAGAGAGAGAGAGAGAAGATGGAGAGAGAGATGGAGAGAAAGAGAGAGAGGAGAGAGAGAGAGAGAGAGAGATGGAGAGAGAGAGAGGGGAGAGAGAGAGAGAGGGAAGCGAGAAGGGAAATGTCTGCATTAGCGTGTAAAAAGCGAAAGTGGAAACTATTCTTAATGCAGAGATGTTTGAAAAAATATCATTGCTCGGCCTAATATCTAATTTAACAATGTGACTCTTATAATTTACTAATGAAAGCAACAGGTGGCGCACGCGCTATATTAGGGAGAGGAACTTTTTTACTCGCTAGGAAAGAAAGAGTCATCTTTAGCGGGAGTCAGAGAAAGGGGGGGCAATCACCTTTACGTCGTGTTTAGGTCGCAGATGCCATCTCCACCTTGAATGCGATGTAAATGCCATGCATATATATATATATATATATATGGTTTTCCCACGACAGTCATTGGCCGTAAGGTTCCAGTGCAACCTGCAAATAGTTCGCGATCCTGACGTTGAGCCAATCTCGGGTGGGTTTTTATAATGTCGTCGGGTGGCGACGTGGGTGTTGGAAATGGCTCTCTGGCCTAGCGGACGGCGTGGAAACTAATTCGGCTACAATAAGCCAGAGGTTCGATGCTGCTCTCCGCTCGACTAATAGCCTTTCCACACTTACTGGTTTCCTCGGCGTTCTTTTAAAATATTGTTTTTTATGTCAAGAAATAGAAGATTTGAACAGTAGAGTGAAAGTAGAATACTAGTTGGTATGGCAAGTCTTCAGCTTTCAGATTGCGATTTTAAAGACGAACCGGAAAAAGGAAACGTGATAAAAGAGGCACTATTCGTGAATATAATAACGCTACTTGAGATGAAGATGTCAAAATAGGCTAATATTCTGGCTTAAAGGGGTTAAAATCGCGACCACAGCTCCACGTGAATTTCTGTAAGGCAGTGCAGAGTCCCCCCCTTGAAGATGTCAAAATAGGCTAATATTCTGGCTTAAAGGGTTAAAATCGCGACCACAGCTCCACGTGAATTTCTGTAAGGCAGTGCAGAGTTCCCCCCCCTTTCCCCTATTTTCTTTTTTGTCTTTTCTTTTCCATTAATAACCGCACACGGAAGCATTATATATATACTGAAAACTTCATAAAGACTTGGTACGGTTTCCTCCGGTAGCCAACCATCCACGCATGACGAAGAAATATTTTAGTTCTGATTCATGCCTCACTCCGGTTTTCCGCTCCCCGTGCTTATTTTTATCTGAAACACAGAGCCATGTTCGTCGGTTTAGCGTCACCGGATGTCGTCTCCCGGCAGTTTTCTTCTTATTCAATTGCCGGATTTTCTGTGGAGCGACGAGCAGCCGTTCGAGGCCTGTGTTTCTCAAACCCGACGTTACAAGGGTGTGCAGTGTCGAGACCCTACCAGAGGAGTCACATATTAGAAGAGAACACCTTTAATCTAATAAAATAGCGAGCCAATGACGGAGCAGCGCTTAACTAATGGATTCCAGGTGGCGTTTTCTTTTTCTTTTTTTTCCCCCCCTTGTATTTTGCTTTCTTCCAGAACCGTAGCCAAGTGCCCGAGATTGCCTAATTGGTCGCCCTAATTGAATTTACCCTGCTCCTACCCCCGGCGAGCCTTACCCGTATGTGCTGGGCCATCTATTGATTTCCCGGAATCTCTTTGACCCCGAAGTAAAGAAAACTGTTTGTTTATCTGTCTGCTAGTTCCGATCGCCAAACGTCGGCTGTTTGAATCCGTTCCAAGTCGACCGCCACCTCACAGCCCGGTCATGGAGCCCTTTGCAGTAGAATCATGCATTACCAATCACTTTCACTTTCTCCGCCACAAACATAATAGAGCTTCGAGCGTTGGCCGACAATAAATTCGTATTTGGGTCTCGATAAATTATTCTACCTGTCAAGTGAAATAGGTAATCCCCTCAGGTAAAGTTATTTCAATAATTAAATTGCGGTTGCTAACAATATTCGATTCCGGGGGAAGTCGTAGGGGCCGTTCGAATACAAGGTCGTCGCGAAGGGTACTGGAAATTGTCATTTCTAGCACTGGCCCTTCACATCAAATAGACAGGCAGAGGAAAAACGATTTATAGGCTGACAACCGGTTTTATGCCCAACCCATTATCTTCGTCCCGAGATCAATGCGTTGAGACAGAATTTATGGCTTTTGAAATGATCGCTCTTTTATTGTCCGTTCGCAACTCGACCAAAGCTCATACAGACAAACTGAAGCCAAACATTATATAGCGCCACTGTATCGAAATGCTACTTTTAGCAGCTCATTTCTACATTAAGCTCGTCAATGTCTTTAATTTACAAAATTCGGTATCATATAACTTTGTACGGTTTATAAAACGCTTGTGACGAGACAAGACTAAGTAAGTCATCCTTAAGATCGTTGGAACAATCGGAAAACGGTACCAATCAAATCGATTTCTCCTTTTTATCCGTTACAAAGCGAAACTAAAATTTCTTAATACGAAATCGTTTTGGCCTGCTGAAATGTTGGAAGGGAATATTCAGAATAATTATCCAAACCACAAACCAAAGAAATTTTAGTTTCACAATGTGGGTATTTCCTCTACGTCTTGAATTTCCTATTGGAACCGTAGAGCATATTTATTTATTTATTTATTGGTGAAAATTGATGAAATATGTTAAAGGATACAGTTAAAGTTTTCGAAATTGTTATTCTTTTTACCATCTAAACAGGAAGCATTCTGCCAATGATTGGGATGTGGGTTATAAATGTCCAAAGTTTTGATGATTTGATGAATTTCTAAAATTTTATTAGTATATCGGCGCGGATAAGATTACATAGGTTAATTTACAGATTGTATGAATTAATATTTATTCCCCCTGGGGACCTTCTGAATTGTTGTAATGGCAAAAACTTAAATTAAAACTGTTAAAATTTATCTATTTCTTTGTTGTATATTTTAAACTAGGCAATACGACTCTAATAGATACATTGAGAAACTATTCCATCTATCAACGCCAAACTGAATTCCGGATGAAAGTTCATCTTTATTTTATCTTTAATAAGCGTTTTAAATGACCATCTTAACGTAGAATTAAATACGGAAGTCAAGCGAATGTAGTTGAAATATTACGTTTCGATGAGCTGCGAGTTCTTCGTGTTATTTATTAAAAATAGAGCACAAATTTTCGCCTATAGAAAGTCCAGATCAAAAATACTTTTCACGAAACCATTTTCGCCTCCAAAGGAAACAGGTTCGATGGTTTCTGTTCTTGGCTGATGTCTAGCAGGGTGATGATTCATAATTCAGGCAGGAAAAAATCACGACGAACAGTAAACTGCTCAATACAGAACACGCAAATATTTAGTTTGTAAATGCATTAGTGTAGTAGGTGCGTGGTGTGTGCGTGTGCGTGTGTGTGTGTTTGGGCACGCATTATTTAGATATCTGTGATGACAAGTAGTTCATCCCCATCTGATGTTTTGAAACAACAGGAACCACACAGATATAGCGACACTGAGATTTTCGTTGGGCCCAAAATTAGGTTCCTAATCGGTTTTCAGTCCACTTCCTTGCTGACCCGAGTCCTAGCGGCGAATGGCTGAATATGTTTCTAGAATATTCACCCCAGATAACTC
This sequence comes from Nautilus pompilius, assembly GCA_018389105.1. NCBI lineage: Eukaryota > Metazoa > Mollusca > Cephalopoda > Nautilida > Nautilidae > Nautilus > Nautilus pompilius. Next base: position 7,578 of record JACATO010000484.1, on the reverse strand, counting down.
CTACAATTCCACACCCCCTCCTCCGGTTTCTCCCCATATCAGGAAGAAAAAAAAATAATAACGTAAAATAAAAGAGTCTGATTTGTTTCTGTATCTTTATTAAAGACGTTAATTAAGCCACGAGGAAATTGTTGCGTGCAGAGTGCAGTAGATTCTTCTTCTTTTTTCTAAAATTCAGACTCCTATAAAAATGCAAATTGGTGAGCGCTTCCTGGAACTCAGGTTTTCACTTCAGATTGGGGGGGGAGTAAAGCGCAGAGGCAAATCCTACGGCTGTTATTGATTGGTGGAAAATCACGAAGCCGACGGCGCGAGAAGAGAGCGAGAGAGAGAGAAAAAAAAACACAGAGCACTGACAAACAGCTCTGGAGTGCACTAGAGATCTAGATCAATTTGTCCCCTATCGATCGATCTCGAGGACAAAATCACTGTCATTTTCTCTCGTCGCCAGGGCCACTTCACGGCATAATCCGCTCCTCCTAGCAACCTCTCTCCCTTTTATGGATTTCGCTGCACGTGCAAACAGCCGTCATCCGTAAAGTGGACCGTTTGATGTCGTCGCAGACGTCCGTTATATTTGGCGATGTGCCTGCGACCGCAGTTTTGTAAAGTAAGAATTAAATTAAATCAATTAGGTAATCCTTTGGAAAAACCAATGCTAACATTTTAGAAGAATTTTTTTTTTTATTATTATGCTTTTTTTTTAACGAAATTTGATTTGGTTGCCATGGTACCGCCTACTCGCTTTAAGCAAGCGACTGTTTTCGGCGGAGTTCTTGCAAACTTCTTAGATTCTCTCACTAATTTAATTGTACTGAATAATTTTACCGAAGTGTGATAATTTCCCTATCAGATTCATTAGTACTATATATATACATTTACTGGGCTTTTTTTACTTCTTCCGTATTTACATTCTAAAGTCTCATTAAATAAACAGTTGGTCTCGAATACGACTTTTTGTAATTCTTTGGTAAGGAAGAACAGACTTAAGGTGGTCCGTACCCCCCTATTTATGTATGTTTGCGTTCCATTCTTCTAGTAATTATTCTATTTATTTTTTTTTTTTAAAAAGAAGTTAATATTAATTTCCGAATTACACGCCACCAATCTCATGCACCTTCGGGAATTATTCGACGATCTATCGGGATTTCTCCATAAATGTATTTCTGCTCATTTTATAAAATTACTCCATGATTGCGTATCAAAGTTCCGGCTTCAACTGGGTTCATGACATCATAAAAGCTGTTGTTTTTTTTTTAGAATTATTACCTGACAAATGTGTTAATAAAAAAACTAGGAACCAATAACTAAACAATAGACAGCTGGCCGAGTTTAAGAAGGCTCATTGGCTTACCGTTAATAAGTATTTGAAAATCATAAGAAGGGAAAATTGTTTCTTGTTAAAGGGATGCGCATAACTTTTCCATTGTGTGTCTCTGTGTCGGTTTGTAGATTTGGCTGCCCGGCACAAAGCTTCTTCATCCCTCTACCAGCTGCTGACACTACGCTATACCATAAGTCGGTAGCAGGCTAACAGCAGGATGTGTCGCCAGGCGCAGGCGTGGCATCAAAATAGCACCGAACTTACATTTTTGTTTTTTAAAAAAGTAAAGTGGTGTCGATGCAATATACCTGAAAATTACAGACAATTCCTCTGTTGGTAAAACGGTACCACCAGTAACGGTAGTCACACAGGTGAACATTTTCTAAGATCCATTATGAAAGCAAGTGTTAGAAATCACATACATCGTTCAACAATGATACAGCAACAGTTAACTTACCTAGAATTAATTACCGTATAGTTAAATATAGGGTTTTATACCTGTAGAACGTCTAAAGATGACAGCACAGCTCTTCTGTTAAGAAGATTAGTGATAAACGGCAGCCAGTTTCGAGTCAGGGTTGAGCGAGATGGCGAGTCTATAATGTTCGTGTTGATTCGGACATCATAACTCTTATACCTTTCACGCTGAAAGTCGATCTTCAGAGTATCGATATGCGAAAACTTAGTCAATTCATATATTACGACATTAGTGATTTTTGTATTGAAACTAAAAAAAATGAATATCAATAACAAACATTAAAATTTTGTATATTCAGTTTTCTTTATATTAAAGTGAGTCATTTTTTGTTTAAAAAATTAGTCAAACTTTTTGATAATATTCAGCCAGACCCGCAACGATATTACTCATCTTAGTGATGCAAATTGTCACCAGTAGGTGTCGCTATTTTATCGATACTGTTTGCTAATGCAATCAAACTGGCGTAGATCTAATACACATCTACCCATTGTCTAGTCAGTATTGCCTTATGAGAATGATCTCCAGTTAAATTGGTAGATTCAAGTTAAGCAGCATAATAACGTCAAAGATAAAGAACTCTTTAATAGTATTTTTCTGTTGGTACCTGAAAACTGTCCGTTGAATGAGAGAGAGAGAGGGAGAGAGAGAGAGAGAAGATGGATAGAGAGGATGAGGAGAGAGAGAGAGAGAGAGAGAGAGAGCGAAGATGGATAGAGAGAGATGAGGAGAGAGAGAGAGAGGAGAGAGAGCGAGAGAGAGAGAGAGAGAGAGAGAGA
>JACATO010000483.1:0-22042 GCA_018389105.1 Nautilus pompilius | reverse complement strand
ATATATATATTTGCTAATCGGGTTATTATTTTAAGTGTGTTACCTCCCCTTGATAGATCAAATCACGTGCGCACATATTCACTCCAGCCAGAGATGAGAACAGTTAACGGCGGCTTTAGGGAGGTGTGTCAGAGACGGAACGCCACCTGGAGTCGTGCTGGGCGGGTAGCCTCGCCACCCCCACCCCCACCACACACACACCTTTTTCTCGGTCAGTGCAAAAACTAGAATCGCGAATTCGGTTCGCAAAATTTTTATCTTTTTTTTGTTCGATTCTACTCTGGGCATCAACACCGATGACAGGGGATCGATGGGCGACTGATCCCGCCCACCTCCAGCAATCAAATCCACGTCTCATCGGCGCGCGTGTGTGTGGAACTCGGAATGGCGACCGGTCCTGGGAGCAGACGGACTTTCCCGCTGGCGTCAGTCAGGGTTTTCCCCGCGATGTTGGGGGAAACCGATAGGAGTCGGGGAGGCCCGGTGACTCGGCTTCAGTCCTCGCAATCGCCCTCTAAGCTGGAAAATTATGCTGCGGCTTCAAACGATCAGCGGTTAAGAGGCCCTTAATAAATAACATTAAGGATGGCGAACGACTGACGCCTCGCGGAAATCTGCGTGGCGGAGCGTCGGGACGAACCGTACTGACGGCTCTTAGGACCGCGGTGGAGGTCGGGGAACCCCCCCCCCGCCCCCTTTTACCGGGATCCGAACGGCGAAACCTGTCTTGGAAAAGTATGGTTTTAAGGCGGCGTTACCGGCGGCCGCTCGCGGAAAGGGGGGGAAGTTGGGGGGGGCGGGGGCGGGCGGACAGGGAGCGGCCCTGTCTGAGCATTCGCCGGGCCGCCGCGGTTCGATTTCCATTGCATTAGCAGATTAATCCCCTTTTGTACAGACCAATAATCCTGATTATCCTCGAGAAGTTAAACAGGGCCGCGTCTCTCTCTCTCTTTTTTTTATCCTGCTTTTAACGGGGAGCGGTCGCGAAGCCCCCACCCCACCCCTGGCGCTCGGACGGGGCGCTCTCAGAGGGCGCCCGGCCGTTTTGTTCCAGTCACACGAGGCAGGCCCTGCTAATGGAGCGCGCGAAGGATCCGAGTTGCAAAGAAAACATCGTAATTGCGAACGAGATACGGAGGAGGAGAAGGGGGGGTGAGAGTAGTGATAGTACAGAATAACCCCCCCCCCAACCCACCCCAGCTTCTCATCAATTCCGCGTCGTTTTCAGCGGCGCCCGGCTCCGTCGCGGTTTACATTATGCGATGTCATGTCCGAGCCGCGCCCCTGTCCGCCCCGGCGGCCCGGTATCTTCTTCAGAGTTCACGCCGATCCGTGATCACCGCCGGCTCTCGCGCAGCCTCTGTTAATTACTCATAGTGCCCAAACTCCCCCCCCCCCTGGCCCGGGAGGGATCGCGTGACGGCGGTCGGAGGGAGATACCCGCCGGCTCCCACTCCTTGTTCGCCCTCTGTTTCGCTAGGCACAGACGTCCTATTGACTCAGCTCGGTAAATTTGTTTTGGCAACGATCACCTGCGATTATGAAACATTTCTCGGGAGGCCGCGTCCCTTTGAAGTCGGCCCGCGTTTGTTTACCTGACGTAGCTCTTTGAACTCCAAAACCTCTATATTTGAGTTATTTCGCCGATTACATGGATTGTTTTTTTACCTGTTGTTTATCCTGCACAACAGTAAACATCATACCTTCTCTGCCCGTCCCTCTCATGTTCATGCGTAACCCGTATTTCTATTTCAAACGGCTCAAATGTCGCGGTGAAAATTCTTCATTTCTAATCTTCACAGCTCTTTCAACTCTCTGCTTCGGATGAAGGCAAAAGTCTCGGCGGAATTTTCTGGTGTAAAAAAATTTTCAGGGCATTTTCTTCTTCTGACTCTTCCTCATCCTCCCTCTTAGTTCCTCTTTCCTTCCTCTTCTTCTTCTTCTTCTTCCTCTTCCTCCGCCTCCCCCTCTTCTTCCTCTTCCTCCTCTTCTCCTTCTTCTCCTCCTCTTCTTCTTTTTATTTAATCATCTGAATTTTCATGAAATTTACATAGCAGGCCATTCGGTTTGGAGGTGGATTTACAACGAGGCTTGTACATATTCTCGCCGGGTCACGTTCGATCCCGTCGGGACGCGCGAGAACGAGAATATCCTAGACGACAGCCGGGTCGTCATCAAACATCTCGTATAATAGCGCGGAACGCGATAATTCCTCCCCCCCCCCTCCGCCAACCAAAGTTTTGCCAGGGTGCTGCAAACGAGGGCAGAGATTGGGAGACTAGCACATCGTAGATAACGGTTATCAGGGCGGCGGAGTTAAGGGTCTAGCGACGGTCCGACGCGCTTATAGCGCTTTCTCTTCCGGGAGCCATTCCAATCCATCTTTCTCTTATGAGACAGAAATGCTACAGAATTCCTTTAGCAGGGAGGACGCGTTTTCATTAATGCAAATACTTTAAATATCCGTCTGTGCTATCTGACGTTGGCTGATGTGAAGAAGCGTTTTCCTCCGCCCCATCTCTAGTCACCATCCCCGAAAGGACTTAATCGCGGCTTGTGGCGAGCAGATCGTTTCTGCTGCTGTCTATCTTCCTCTTCAGCCTCAAGGTTTCCATCTTCCTTCTCCGCTTTTATTAACACCGGCATCAGCAGCGGGGATGGTCGATCTTAGTTCTAATTGATAGAGTTTTGGTCGGAGCTGTAATTATGTAAAACAATCCTCTCTCCTAACTTATGTTTTGAACTTTTACTTACCAGTCGGTCGGTCCCCCCCTCCCATCTCTTTACGTCCGTCTCTTCCCTTCGCTCGTTCGTCTTGATTATTTACTTCTGAGTCTGCGAAAAAACAACAACGCCGTGGTAGAGTAGAGCGAGCGCTGCTGGTGACCGACCTTGATGTCGACCTCACGACAGAATGCCGTATCTAGGACTTCAAAGTTGTTGAAGCAGTAACCCTTTCCACCCGAACTTTGGAAAGCCATTCACAGCCATAACGATCTTTATAGGATGCAGTAGAGATCTCCGTGAGTTTACGCTGGATCTCGCTGTTGGGAGCAAAAGTGGAAAATATGCCTGTTGTTCAAAGTACCCGAACTACCTTCACCGCACCCGTACGGTGTATGAACCTCTCGTGGGCTTATACTCGAGTATTTAGAGAGAGAGAGAGAGAGATGACGTCAGTACAGAGAGAGATGACGTCAGTACAGAAAGAGATATGACGTCAGTACAGAGAGAGATGACGTCAGCACAGAAAGAGATATGACGTCAGTACAGAGAGATGACGTCAGTACAGAAAGAGATGACATCAGTACAGAAAGAGAGATATGACGTCAGTACAGAAAGAGAGATATGACGTCAGTACAGGAAGAGATATGACGTCAGTACAGAGAGAGAGATGACGTCAGCACAGAAAGAGAGAGAGAGCGACGAGGTCATTCCAGGTGATATATAAGTAAAGTGTTGGACGTGTACATTTAGCTAGAGTCCAACGGCGACAGCCGCCGTCGGATGGACTGTAGACGCCAAATATTTTCACTGGTAATTCGCTTAACGAACTCAAGCTACACGCTTAACCCACTTCAGACTTAAAGCCAGATCGGTCTGCAAATTTCTGGGAAGGGGACTGATTTACTTACGGGTGTTAGCAAATCGCGACCGAGCTCGTCAGCTTCGCGAGAACATCGCGAGATGAGAAAATTGAGATCTAAAGCGAAATTACGATTCCGTTACATCGAATTGTTTGGCCAAGTTCATCGGTCCAGGCGTCGAGTAGCTGGGTGTGTCGTCACTTTTGAGAGGGTCCAATACTGCTGCCAAATATCGGAACCTAGTGCACCCTTTTAATCACAGACCTGGTGCAGTTACTCACAATTAGCAGGGAACGCTTGCGAATTGCGTCGACCTCGTCAGCTTCCCGTCGGGGTGTCGCCTTTAACTTTCGACTCAATTCGCTAACCTATCGTTATGGCGTCGGAAGGAAACCGAGAAAGGCGAGGGGATCCTTCCTCTACACGGTCGGACTTATGCCAAACAAACTAATGTTAATGAGAAGGCAGAGGTTAGCAGATAATGTCGCCCCTACAGTTTTCACGAGCAACCGTACAATGTTTACTTAATCGTTGCTTGTATTTGATTAACAGAACTTGACTGAAGAAGGTCAACTTTATCTGTTAGCGGCCATTACTACAATACTCGGCCATATTTTTGCTTTTTATTACAAGTCTGTTGAGAAGTTTCCTCTTTAATCCGTATTTCAGGCTATTAACCACACATCTCACCTGAACAGGTAGGCAGGCAGTTAGTTCTACTCGTAAAATATCAAGCCAGTTTTTGGCCCCCTTTTTTTTTTGATAATTTATTTTTTTTTTTTAAAAAAAAAACGACAACAGTTTTGTAAAATTCATAAATATACAGTTTCCATTTCTTTGTATAATTTTTATTCTTATCTAGTTCTGTTCAGTAGGGACTCGGGAAGGTGCAGAGAAATGGTGGATTTGCTTTCGAGTGCCCCTCTCTTTTTCTCTTTCTTTACCTCTCTCTATGTATACTCTATGTACTTGCAGAGAGGTGTATATGTGTATAGGTATATAATATATACCTCTCTCTCTCTCCATCTCTCTCTCTTCTTCTCTCTCTTCTCTCTCTCTCTCTCTCTGTAATGACCGCCATCTCTCTCTCTCTCTCTCTCTCTCTCTCTCTCTCTGTAATGACGCCATCTCTCTTCTCTCTCTCTCTCTCTCTCTCTCTCTCTCTCTCTCTCTCTCTCTCTCTCTCTCTCTCGGATATGTGCCTCACATTTCAGAAAGGGTAAGAAGCAAGTGGTTATCATGACGAGAGGAGGAAGGGGCCCAGATACAAGCTTCCTGTCCGCAGTCATATTACCTCACCGTGACACCCGATGATTTATGCGCCCGTCTAACGCACTTTCAGGGAAGTTAAGTGATCGTATTATAACCAAGTTCCCGTGTCGGTTGTTTGTTTGTTTTCTTTACCGCTACGAAAGATAAATCTCTTTTTCCACGCCCGCAGCAACCACCCCCCCCCCCAGGTTAGGTTAGAAAAAGATGTGGTTCAGAAGATGCAGAGCCAGGCCACTTGACAAGTTATCTCGCCTGCTCACCCCACGACCATCGTTTTTCGGATGGTTCTGGGCCGGACCGCTAATAACCGCTCCTCTTAGAGAAAGACCGACAAAAAAAAACTCCACAAATAACAACAAATTTAAATTTAAAACTTAATACACATTTTTCTAACATTTGTTTAAATAATAATAATAATAAATCTACTTTTGTCCAATCTCTCTTTAATAATCATGTAACATGACGACCGATTTTTATGTAAATTCCACCTGTTTATGGCGACCTCGCAGAAAACAGCTTATATAAGTTTACACTGTTTATGGTGACCTCGCAGAGAAAACGCTATATCCACCTGTTTATGGCGACCTCGCAGAAAACAGCTTATATAAGTTTACACCTGTTTATGGCGACCTCGCAGAAAACAGCTTATATAAGTTTACACCTGTTTATGGCGACCTCGCAGAAAACAGCTTATATAAGTTTACACTGTTTATGGCGACCTCGCAGAAAACAGCTTATATAAGTTTACACCTGTTTATGGCGACCTCGCAGAAAACAGCTTATATAAGTTTACACTGTTTATGGCGACCTCGCAGAAAACAGCTTATATAAGTTTACACCTGTTTATGGCGACCGCGCAGAGAAAACGCTATATGTGTTTCCACCTGTTTATGGCGACCGCGCAGAAAACAGCTTACGTAAGTTTCCACTGTTTATGGTGACCGCGCAGAGGACACTTCATATGAAGTTTTATCTGTTTATGGCGGTCAAGCGGCAGAAAAAGAACTCAATGGAAAACTTCTTATCTGTTTTATTATGAAAAGAATTTGCGTGCGTCGTGATTCGAGTGTTTTTTATTGTTGTTTTACTTCTATATATAATCAGAATACTTTTTTTTAGGAAATAAGTTCATTTTAAATTATATAAATAGTAATGAAAAAATTTTAAATCATAATTGGTTACCATATGAAGACAACGATACCTTAGTTTGCCTTTAAATCAAATTAATCTTTTTTTCTATATCATTTATGAACATTGTTCTTATGTTAATTTTATAATGAAAAATTTATTTCGAAACAGACTCCCTGGATCTGTTTTATGAGGGGACATATTTCATGACACCGCTTTGGATAGAGGTCTTTATTATAAGATAATGTACAAATTGAATTATTGTACCGCTACGACCCTGTTAACGCTGGTCTACAGAAGTTGTCAGTTAGCGTTTTGAAGCTGCCAAGTCTGCTTAGAAAAAACAAATCTCAATTGGGTTTCGCTAACCTTAAAGAGTGCCTGCCCTTTCATTCGTTCTCACTAGCTTTCGAGAAATTCTTCGTGTCTTTGGAAATTTTTCTTTTTATGCCTTCATCGTTAAATATTGTTACTACCTGTTTCTCTTGACAGGACTGTCTTTAAAGGGGGGAGGGGAGGAGAGAGAGGAGACGAGAGAGAGAGAGAGAGAGAGAGAGAGAGATATGACGTCAGTACAGAGAGAGAGATGGAGTGAGAGAGAGAGAGATGGAGAGATGGAGAGAGAGAGAGGGCGTTTGGGTGACATCGGAGGGTCACGCTTGGAAGAGTATAAGAAAGAAAGAAAGTGAACGTCGGTTTTTCGCTAGGTCCCGTTCTCAGGTGCCACTTTACATCTATCTAACCATTTACACTAACAAACCGTATCTCTTTAATTTTAATTCTGTCAGCGACTTGAGCGTAACTGGCTTAATTATAACTAATCTCTTAATTAGAAACTTAAAATAAAAGTTAATTTGGACTGAATATCAGCCTTAACACTTTAAATTTGTTTTATTTATTTTACTTATTCACTTCTTTCGGTAAGATGGAGTTTCGGCATCCATCAAGAAGATTAAGTGCTTTCGCTAAAACTGTAGTTCAGTACTAAAGACCTATAGGCGAATAGGGTCTGGGACGGATTAGCAACAAAAACAATGAAATATGGTGAAATAATCTCAGAAGGATGAGCCGACAAGACTGCCCTAGCACAGAAACAAATTATGTTGTTTTTTTTTTAATACTTCTGACCCTATTATAGCAGCTCTGGATTCTGCTAGCACAGAGCTTCGAGCTCTTTCTTCATCTAGAGTTCTACCGTTCAAAGCTGCATCTGAGAGTCGGACTGAAGCTCTCGCTATTCCAGGTTTAGATTATCTGTCTGCGCGGAGCCGCGAAGGTACAAAGTCGGTTTGCTGAAGAAAGGATAAACACGATTTGTTTGTGACGCTGGTTGATCCCACGTTTGTTTTTTTTTGGCTTGCAAGATAAAACGTTGCTAACAGGCACTAATCCGATAATCCAAACCCTTGGACGTAGTTCTTTTCAAGCGCTCGGGTATAGAATTTAAGCGCTTGTATCAGAAACGTTTCAGTTTTTTTTTTTAAAAAATAACAATAAACAACAAACAGATAAGTAAATAAAATACTTTTATGCAGTTTGCTTAACAGAAAAAGCTAAAGCGAAACGATCTGGGTAAAAAGCTCTCTCTGCAATGACGCCATCTCTCTCCATGTATTGACGTCATCTTTCTCTGTAATGGCGTCATATCTCTCTCTCTGCAATGACGCCATCTCTCTCCGTGTAGTTACGTCATCTTTCTCTGTAATGGCGTCATATCTCTCTCTCTGCAATGACGACATCTCTCTCCGTGTACTTACGTCATCTTTCTCTGTAATGGCGTCATATCTCTCTCTGCAATGACGCCATCTCTCTCCGTGTAGTTACGTCATCTTTCTCTGTAATGGCGTCATATCTCTCTCTGCAATGACGCCATCTCTCTCCGTGTAGTTACGTCATCTTTCTCTGTAATGGCGTCATATCTCTCACTCTGCAATGACGCCATCTCTCTCCGTGTACTTACGTAATCTTTCTCTGTAATGGCGTCATATCTCTCTCTGCAATGACGCCATCTCTCTCCGTGTAGTAACGTCATCTTTCTCTGTAATGGCGTCATATCTCTCTGCAATGACGACATCTCTCTCTCTCCGTGTACTTACGTCATCTTTCTCTGTAATGGCGTCATATCTCTCTCTGTAATGACATCATCATCTTCTCCATGTACTGACGTAATCTCTCTGTAATAATGATGCAATTTCTCTCTCTCTCTCTCTCTCTCTCGTCTCTCTCTCTCTCTCTCGTGTGCTTTCTCCGATTGGGAGAAATGCGCCGGGATAAGGAGGGAAACTTCCGGCGCAGATCCGTAGTCCTAGTCTGTTGCCCCTAACCCACACCTGAAGAAGATAAGTATTCTCGACATAAAATAAGTCATGCAGGTTTTTTTTGGTTTTTAACGCCCATGGAAGGAAATAAAGAATTTCAAAAAGTTTTAAAAATAAAAAAAAATAAAAAAATAGATTAAAGAAGTCAATAAATAAGGGCCGGATTTCCCCTGCCCCTTCTCTTTGTTCGATTTCTAAACAACGAGATGAAAATATTTTTTTTTAAAAAAGTCGATATTTTGTAAATCACCGCTCGAATAATAAAAAGGGAGGGCAAGATTAAAATATTAGGAGTCGGTGAGCGGAGCATTTGTACGAGACTGATCCGGACCCCAGGTATTCCTGTTATTGTATTAAAACCCAGTAAAAGTTTCTCTTTCGGAAACAAAACTCGGGTCGCAACCCCGGACAGACATATTTTCAAATCAGCAAATCTAGTTCCTTAATATTTCTTGCCAGAAAAAGGGTTCCCCTGGGTGCGAACGCAATCACGAGGCGGCCACAATCCAGCGAGTGCCTAACAGGGAATAAAAAAACATTAATTTATTACATTGCACGTGTGCACCGTCAACTTCGCGAATAGAGGGGGGAGCGGTGCCCAGTGCGCCCCCGCTACAGGACGACCGGGCAGATGAGTCCGGAGATGGGGGGGGGGGAATATTACAGAAGAAACTCTTTCGACCGAGAGAAAAAGGCCGTGTACCGAGGAGACCGATATAGACATTTGGCGGGGCCACGTTCTTGCCCCACTAAAATCCGCTCCTCGTCGTCGTCGTCGCGTTCAGATCCCAGTCCCTCCGCTCTTTGCAACCCTAACCCTAACCCTAACCCACCCACCCCTTTTTTTTCTGTGAGAGGAACCGTTTTTTTTCTACTCAGCAGACTATCTGCGCGTGGACTCAGTTTCCGATCGGTTACTGTGCTGCCACCTATGGAGTAAAAATGGCGACGTCGGTGTCCAGTGATGGCTGTTGGGGGGGGGGGGAGAAAGTAAAAGCAACCAATGAAAACAGCCCATATTTGCATAATCAGAGCAGCAAACGACATCCGTATTTATTGACAATTCCAGAAATTCTGAATTATCTGCCTCGATGCAGCAAAAGAAAAAAAAAAAAAAAACAGAAAGAGATCAAAAGCTCAAAGAGAATTCCCAGGTAGTAACCGACAAAGGCGGTCTCGTTTCAAAGAGTTCTGCGGATCTTCCAGAAACTGGCACCGGTCCAGCGGAAACCAAAACAAACGAGGCCGGGTATTCCAGTAATGTGTCTTTCCACGCCGTTTAATTTGCAGACGTTCTGCGAAACTAATAACTGTCGCATATCTCAAGCGATCTGTTTAATTGATGCTCACCTTGTTTATGTCTCTCATACCCGAGGAATACGCCATCAGCAGGAAGAGAACGCGCACCATCGGGCCCTCGACCAGTTGCTGCTGTTTCCAACGTTCAAAATACATTGAAGTCAATCCACCCCACCCCACCACCTTAATCGTGTTAAAGTCGCAAACCTGACCAACTTTAATCCGGTGTTGTTCGACGTCGAATTAAATTGATTTTTTTTTGTTGTTGTTGATATTTTCCCGGAGATCGATCGAAGATCCGTTTCCTGTTAGATCTTATCGTTTTCTTACATACGGGACCTCGCATGGCTGCTGAGGCGAGAAGGCCATCTTGGATGATGCGAGGAGGCGCCTTCCTTTTCCAGAGAGGAAAAAACGGCTGCCGACGCGGTTCCCGAGCCGATTATCGCCATCACCCCTAACGCACACTTTTCAGTAATCTATCCTGTTCGATAACGGTTCTGTTCTATTAATAGGACAGGTTCTGTTTTGTCTGTCTGTCTGCACCGTAGCCGATTTTGTGAATATGACTCCCTAGTGTTAGAAACTGTAGGCAGCCGGGACAAATCTTGCCACTTCCGTACGTTCGCATTCCCTAATTATTTTGAAAACTCCTATTAGGTTTCCTGATACGTCTAAAAGCCCCATTCTCGGTAGGTTTGATATATCTGATTCTTCAGAGTACTCCGAGTGATTACGAAAGCGAAAATATTCAGTGAAAGGGTTAATTACCCGAACGGATAGCCAGCTAGTTGAATGCCCTATTCGGGGCCCGTGTTTGAGGAATTGGTCTCTTGCCAGGAGACAGAGCATCTTCAACAAACAGTAACCCCTCTTACCGGCCTGATCGTGGAAGGATTAAAAAGAAGAAGAAAAAAAATAAAACAACCCAGTTTGTTTTTGTTTTTATGTAGCGAGATGTTCGCATTTTGTCCACGACAATCGATAGAACTTCGCGAAACATCAGACCCACCTTCTGTAGATACACGACACTGCTAGGACGCTTCCTTCTGAAATTGGTTGATATATCAATTAGTTAATTAATTAAGCATCTCGCACACAAAATCCCGTCCCGGTGAGTTTGTCTAGAAGAAGATGCCGGGCGAGAATAAATCCCATTAGGTGGCAGCCAGCGATATTAGCTAGCAGAGGTCGGATTTCAAAAGGAGCAGAGAGATCAGCTTCTTTTATCTCAGCACATCCACGTGGATGGCACTTAATTTTGCATGTGGGCCAATCACAGAAGTTCAAAGGCCTCGCACCTGCCGTGAATTAATTTATAATTCCCTGTAGTTTTTTGTTTGGTTTCTGTGCGGGGGCCCGAGTTCTGACCAGGTCTCGCGTGATTTAATTATTAGCGGATCCACGTGACCGGTGCCTCTCTCTGACTCATGACGTCGCGTTATCTTTAGAGACAGAAGTGCATTTTAAGATGGTTTTTTTTAAAAAAAAAACGGAAATAATAGCAGGAAAATTGCTTAAAAAGCAAAAAAAAAAAAAAAAAAAAATCGTTGGATAAATTCTCAGTAGAGAATTTCGCATCATTTGAGTTACGGTGAACTGTCATGCATCAGGTCCCCGGCTATAACCATATACTTACTGGGCAATCGCGCGAGAGTGCGGTAAGAACGAGAGCTCGGTACTGACAAAAGGCCACCGTTTTCTGTTAGAAATATTACGATTTTCCCTGTAGCTTTCTCGCGATCACTTGCTTCCTTATCGATTCCGGTTGCCCGTTATACCTTTAAGTATAACAACCTATTACTTTATGGATCGCCCAAAAGCATGTGAACGGTTACTGAATTGAAAGAGATTATAATTGTTTTAATTCCTTTTTGTTTTAGCTACTCTGACAACCAGCAGGTTAGTTGACATCACCGCGCAAAGGTATATATTTCGTTATAGTCAAGGAATAATTCCGGAATCAAAAAAGAATTCGATGTATCCGCGTTAGAAAGGCGGAGAGCGGCCATCAAACGGTTAGACAGTCAGGATATTTAAGTCATGCGAAAGATTACTGTTTAGGAAAAGACAATAAAATTCTTACTGCAAGCAAGAACTCTTCAGCATAAAGATACGGTGAACCTTCAGTTTTAATTCTATCGCTGGTATACAAAAAAAACAAAATCTCCATCTCTCTCTCTCTCTCTCTCTCTCTCTCTCTCTCTCTCTCTCTCTCTCTCTCTCTCATCCCCTTTTCTCATACTCTCTTTCATACTCTCCATTCTTTCTCTCATACTCTCTCTCTCTCTCATACTCTTTCTCATCTTCATTCTTTCTCATACTCTCTTCTCATGTTCATTCTCTTCATACTTTTCTCATCTTCATTCTCTCTCATGCTTCTTTCTCATTCTTTTTGTCATAGTATCTCTGTCTCATATATATACTCACGCACACACCGGTATCATAGGAACAAACACACCAATGAAATATTTTATATATGAAATATAATGAATTTATTAGTAAATACAGATACGTAAATATGCTTGTTAGATTTACATAATGATATAATGTACTATGATAAATTGATTGGTCTATAAGATGATATCCATAAAAAATATTTTCTTTTTTGTTTCTTGATTGTCTTACATAATTGCGACACCTTAACAAATGGAAACCAGATTTATTGAATCATAAAGCGATTTGAAAACCTCCTTTCTATGTATTCCCGAGAATAATAGTGTAAACCATTAAAGTATCATGTATTTTCATGGGAGAGCAAACACTTATTTGTCAGATGGTTACGAATTTCAAATATTACACAAAGAAGCTGGTATGTGAGCTCGACGAGTAAAAGATTCTCGGCCTGGGGTAGGTGAGACGATTTCTAAGAAAGCAGCCACAGATGTTATCCACTACAACCAAAAAAGATGCCGAAGGCAGTTACAGGAGGTCGAAAGCAAAGCGCTTCCTTTTCCAAAGCCTGGGTGGGTGGGGGAGAGAGCGAGAGAGAGAGAGATGACGACAGTACAGAGAGATATGACGTCATTACACAGAGTGGGAGAAATGGCGTCGTTACAGAGAGAGATGACGTCAATACAGAGAGAGATGACGACAGTACAGAGAGATATGACGTCATTACACAGAGTGGGAGAAATGGCGTCGTTACAGAGAGAGATGACGTCAATACAGAGAGATATGACGACAGTACAGAGAGATATGACGTCATTACACAGAGTGGGAGAAATGGCGTCGTTACAGAGAGAGATGACGTCAATACAGAGAGAGATGACGACAGTACAGAGAGATATGACGTCATTACATAGAGTGGGAGAAATGGCGTCGTTACAGAGAGATGACGTCAGTACAGAGAGATATGACGTCATTACACAGAGTGGGAGAAATGGCGTCGTTACAGAGAGAGATGACGTCAATACAGAGAGAGAGATGACGACAGTACAGAGAGAGAGAGAGAAAGAGAGAGAGATCGGTACGATTAGCCAAAAACCAGCCTCTTTTTGTATGGAAATTAAAATGGTCTGAATGGACAGGGGGGGAGCATTAAAACTGCGAGATTCGACGACGGGACAAGATATGAAGGTCGAAGGAAGGCTATTCTTAACACCTCTGGCCCAAGGATAGCATCTGACGAAAGCCCGAGAGATGGTTCAGTCGAGTATGTGCTTTTCATTCAGCCGAACATGGAGGAGGAGGTTTAAGAGAATGGGTAGTTTTCAGTTCCGCTGATCAATCCAAAATTACAAGTATTCTCATAAGGAGAGAGCGACCTACGCCCCACTCCACCCTAACGGGAGGGGGTGGTATTGGTCAAAGTTTCAACACGATATATTAGCACGTAAATACTTTCTAAGTCATATACCTGTAAGTGTCCTCACACCAACAGACCGATTATCAGGGTGTACGAGTTACCTCATTGGATTATAAATACGAGGCTGTGTATCGCACACTGCGTGCTATACACGATCACTGGTCCGTAGCAAAATAGAAATACTCGTTATACAGTGAGCAGTCGTTGGGATTTTACTAAATCAACTGGACTTCTTTAATCTGGCAGTGAGCTCCGACAACGCACGCTCCATCGATTTAAATATTAGCGAGTAATAGACTGCAGGGACCGCAACCCTGCCGGATTCCGTTCTTAGAAAATTCCAACTGTAGAATGCAGGTGCGAGTTGTCTACAATCTTTACGAGACTCCCGGGGTGGTACACAAAAAAAAAATGATAAATAAATACAGAGATGTATTTATTCTATTCTTTGGCATTAAAACTGCCATCGATAATTTGGAAGAACAATTCCCCCATCATTTCGTCCTCCCAATCGTGATAGTTCTAAGCGCTCAACGAGAAACCCCGTTCTCGGGATATAAAAGGGAGAGGTGGGCTTGCATCTGTACTCTACCGTCATTGAAACGCTTTTCAGAAATACAGCTACAAAGAATCGTCCAGCCGAGGGGCAACCAGCAAGAGAGTATAAAGGGCTTGCTGTTTTTGTTTTGCTTTGTTTTTCCATTTGTTATCGTAAGGGGCGAATCCTTCCCTTCTTTCTTTCTTTATTAGGGATCCTTTATCTTTTCTTTTCTTCTTTCTTGAGGATGATATTTAACAATTTTGGTCGTGAGTGTTTCGCAGCTGCCGGGGTCTTGTCCGTTCCTCCTCCTCGGGTCCCTTCCTTTTACACCTTGTAACACACTATGTGCTAATCTCTCTCTCTCTCTCTCTCTCTTCTCTCTCTCTCTCTCCCCCCATCTCTCCATCTCTCTCTCCTCTCTCTCTCTCTCTCTCTCTCTCTCTCTCATCTCTCTCTCTCCATCTCTCTCTCTCTCTCTCTCTCCGGTTCAGGTTCAAAGAATCAGCGGCATACGATACTTCTGCTCGTCGATCCGCCATTTGCATCTTCTCCGCGAAGGGGAGGGGTTGTTCGGCCTCTTACATTTGTTTCCAATTCGTCCCTTTCCTGTCGTTTTCTCCCCCCACCAACCCCCACAATCCCGCTACCGGTTACATCCGGGTATCCAGCTGAACTTTTTCGGGGGGTTCACTAACTTCATTTCCGCAGAAAGGGAGAGAGAAAAAAACAAGAAAAGCCACAAAAAAAAAAAAAAAACTAGCGGGAGGAGGAGAGAAGGAGGAGGCGGAGGAGGAGGAGAATCTCGAGCCAATTATGTGCGTTTCGGTAAATAAATTTAAGATCGTAAACTTTAAACGTCCCTGTCGCGGGGTCGGGAGTTCGAGAAGAAAAAAAACAACAAAAAAAAAGGTTTTCCGTTCGGAATTCATCTTATCTCTTTCGGAAAGTGCGCTCCTTTACACTATCGCCGGCCGGTTCCGCGTCGCCATGGGGACCGGGCCCGCTCTCAGCCAATCAATGGAGGGGAATGGGAAATCCGCCGTCTTTCAGATTAACGGCCGCGATAAATCGCGAAAGACCGGTCTCGCAGTCACCTTGAACGCGTTTCCCCGGTTTCCGTGGGCGACATTAGCAAACGCAATTAGAATTACAATATCTCAACGTCAGTCCCGTCTTACGAAACGATACGGAAAGTGGCAGAGACAGTGGGACCTTCACCGAGATTCCCCCCCTCCCCCCCTGGAGCAGATGAAGCAGACACACAGACAGACAGCCAGCCCCACCACCCCCCCCCCCCGGGGTTTGCTTGGCTACTCCGGAATACTAAAAAAATACGTACATTATTATTGTTTCATTAATAGAAATACAGAAACCTAAGATCGCGTATGACGATATTCACACGTGTGGACAATAAAAGGCAGCCTATACGATTCCTGGCTACCATAAAAGAGCAAATCGTAAATAGTCCAGGGTTTTGCTTAGATTTCAGTTATTCGTACTGTTGCTTACCCAGTATCCGCTGTTATTTAGCTTTCCAAAGTCTTGGCCTGGCCAAAGGTAGACGGAAGATTCGTCGCTGTCCGTATTTGAAACAATGAGGGTTTTTTTGTTTTGCTTTACAGTCTGAAATCGGGGACTTCTACGACCCCCGGTGTGAGCCCGAACCTTCTTTAGTTTGACTGGGTGCGGGCATCTGACGAAGTGATTTTCGTTCTTGGCCGTCGTCTCTTTTGCATTAGGACGACGAGGACCTAATAGCCTTTTTGTTGTTGTTGCAGGTTTATCAGATTACATGTATATCTATCGCTCTGGCTTGGTTGTTCAGGCCAGTTACCATAGTGTAGATGGCGCTTCTCCAACTTTGAGAGACCACGTGTCAGTACAGAAGTTGGAGGGGGGGTAACTCGGACCTACGCGTCTCGTAGTAGATTCATGAAAGGGGTATCGTCGTAGTTACTATGGTAGTCCCTTATCTATCTACACTATTTTTCTAAGAAACCGCATTCCTTTGGGGGTTAGTGTCAATACATATTAGTTGTCGTCGTCGTGTATAGCTTTACTTCTGGTGTTATTCTGCCATGCGCGGAATTTTAAGAACGAGCTGGAGATGTCATGTTATTTCATCGTCGTATGCCGCGTCCAGAGCAAAAAAAATATCTTTTAACGAATGTCTCGCAAATTACCATTGAAGAAATATTGATATTCAGATCGATAGATTTGTGATTACTGAGCCTAACAGGTAAAGTCTAAGGGTCGGTATTTACGCTTTAAAATCACTCGTCTTTCCGGGTTTTGCCAAGAACCTGAACGATTTCGGAAGTATCACTCATATTATTTGAGGCTTAGTCTGAGGAAGATGTTTCTTTATAGGCATTTACACTTTAAAAAAAGATCAATTTAATTATTGATTTGCTTGTTTCGAGATCTCCGACATTGGGTTTAAAAAGGAAAGCAAAATAAGAACAGAATATGTAAAATGTATATGAAATAACGCAGTTTCACTACATGCGTGGAGAGAGAGAGAGATGATATATGATGATGTCAGTAAAGAGAGAGAGAGAGAGAGAGAGAGAGAGAGAGAGATGATGATGATGATGATTCAGTACAGAGAGAGAGAGGATTATGATGATGATGATGTCAGTACAGAGAGAGAGAGAGATGATATGATGAGGATGTCAGTACAGAGTAGAGAGAGAGAGAGAGAGAGAAGAGAGAGAGAGAGAGAGAGAGAGATGATATGTCAGTACAGAGAGAGAGAGAAAAAGAGAGAGAGAGAGGGAGATGATGATGATGATGATGTCAGTACAGAGAGAGAGAGAGAGAGAGAGAGAGAGAAGAGAGAGAGAGAGAGAGAGAGAGAGAGAGACTGCTATGAAGTCATTCGCAAAGTCAAGTCGGTCTGTTTGGCCACCCGTCTCCTCGGTGACATTGAGAAAATCCTTTGTTTCTACATCTCCCCGGCCCTTCGACAAACCCGTTTACATAGAGGAGCGATGGCTGTTAGTAGCTTTTTGATTTTTCGATTAAGCAAATCAATGACTGGACCAAGAGCAGGAAGCGACCAAAAGGGAGAAACCCAGATCTTGAACAAGTTGTATCAACAGAACATAATTGATTCTTTGTTCTCGGCAGATGAGATTGTTTCCTTCTAAGGTGATTGCCCCTGCTCTTTCTCCACCTCCTCCTCCCTGTTGAACAAGCGATTACCTCGGTTGCAGTCCGCGTGAACTCCACACAACGACCCGACCATACAAGAAGGAACAGACAGTTTACCAAGGTCGCGAGGAAAATCATTTCCTTGTGAATTACATAGGTTCTTATCCAATCTATAAGGAGCACTGACAAAGCATTCGTTTATAGGATTTATCTTGTAGCGGATACACGGACGTTATATCTCGCAATGAGGTCTCTCTATAGGAACAGGCTGCCAGTTACAAGACGGTTATTTATTGTACAGCCCCGGTTATGCTCATGGCTGGCTAATCGGATCCTCGTGGCGCTAAGATCTAAAATCGCGCTTTTGTTAACCGGACTGCCAAGGCGATTATAAGTGTTGCCGCCACAGGCAGAGAGGAGTCATATAGTATCAATGTCGCTGTTACCCGGTGTAAACAGATTTTCGGGTGTTGTTTTGTTGTTGTTGTTTTTTTATTTTGTTTTCGTAAGATAAATACAGAGACCACTTGTAGAGGCTACTCTTGGATTCTCGCTCTGTTTATTACGGATTAGCGCGGGACGTGTATTAGAATAGGGAGAACACCGCGGTGCCCTTTGATGTTATTAACTTTATTCCTAGACGGAAGGAAACACGTGGAAATCTATTCATTACCTTAGCTGCAGGTTTCCGATTGGCATAAATGTACGCTTTATCTTAATCAGACCGGAAAGCGATTGCAGACAGTAGTCAGTGGTATTTGTCTCTCCCTTTCTTTTTTTAACGAACAACGAAAAGCAAAATTATTAATTATATATTTGTTAGCCTCCGGCGGTAAAAAAAAACAACACAACAGGTATCAAATCAATGAGACGTTCAGGAGCGGAAAGACGACAGTTACCGAACCGTGTTCATCGATTATACACGCATGCGCGGCGAATATTTTCTATAAAGATTTATGGCGAGAGGACTTCCGGTTAAGGTGGTCGCTGCTCTTCTAGGTTTCATCGATATACACGCATGCGCGGCGAATATTTTCTCTAAAGATTTAGGGCGAGAGGGCTTCCGGTTAAGGTAGTCGCTGCTCTTCTAGGTTCCATCGATTGCACGCATGCGCGGCGAATATTTTCTATAAAGATTTATGGCGAGAGGACTTCCGGTTAAGGTGGTCGCTGCTCTTCTAGGTTCCATCGATTGCACGCATGCGCGGCGAATATTTTCTATAAAGATTTATGGCGAGAGGACTTCCGGTTAAGGTGGTCGCTGCTCTTCTAGGTTCCATCGATTGCACGCATGCGCGGCGAATATTTTCTCTAAAGATTTGTGGCGAGAGGACTTCCGGTTAAGTGGTCGCTGCTCTCTAGGGTTCCATCGATTGCACGCATGCGCGGCGAATATTTTCTATAAAGATTTGTGGCGAGAGGACTTCCGGTTAAGGTGGTCGCTGCTCTTCTAGGTTTCATCGATTGCACGCATGCGCGACGAATATTTCCTATTCTTATTATTATTATCACTGTTATTTGGAGCCGAGACAGCGGAAGGTAGATAAAGTAATTGCCGCTATCCAGCTGACAATGGCCGAGAAAGAAAAAAAAAACAGACTGGGTAGTACAATAGCTGGAGGTTTCGCGAAATTTCGTACTGTTCTCGTCAAAAGGAGATGGTTGAGAAATGAGATTACTAACCGTTACATCGCGGAGAGCAGACGCCGGACTGCATCCCTCCGCCAGCTAGCTGTGCGTCCACAAAAAAAAAAAGCAACAGGAACGCGAAAAGAGTCTAACGAGGCGATGTTTGTCCGTGTGCCGCCCCGATAGAGGTCGCCACGTGAAAGTAGAATTCTGTCTCTCGTGCCCGCAGACCGTTAGAGAACCTTCAACGTTTGTTTGTCTGTTGTTGTGTCCCCCCCCCCACGTCGATGGCGGCACTCCGTTCGTGATGGAAACCAAAGCAGCCGACGGCTCTGCCGTTATGTCAACACACGATTGCGACATTGTGGCATTATGTCGGAACTTCCGGAATTTTTGTTGTTGTTGTTGTTGTTTACTGCACGTGCCCGCTTGTGACTTAAACGTGTTTCGAGCAACCGGGTGCCAGCCAACCAGCTAAAGGGTTCGGGGTGACAGAGCGGGGCCTCCCCGGATACCCCAGCCAGGGGGCAGGGGGTGTGTGTGTGTGTGTGTCCGGCGCTGCGGAATTATGGGGGCATCGCTACGAACAGCTGGGAGCTGCTGCCAACCTTTCTCGTCAGCGATGAGGGTAAATATAAACGGTTCGCATTGAGTGACTAATTTAATCGTTCGGTGTATCGCGATCGGACCGCGCTTTCCCTTCCCCCCTGTGGTGACTTCCATCGAAGTGAAGCTGCGTGTTAACACCAACAATTAAAAAAAAAACACAACACAAACAACCCGAGACCAAAACTGTTCTCCTAGTAACGAAGAGCACTACAAGAGAACATAATTCCGGAATCATTGATGCTGACTTTTAATAAATGCTTGGCTTTGTCTCTAACACATTTATTAGTCTACACCATTTGTATTTATCTTACTCGTGTATATTTATTTTTTGTCCCGTTATTTGTTTCGTTATTTAAAAAAAAAAAAGCAAACAGTTAAATAGCGCGATCAGATCGACTTTTGTTTCATGTTCTGTTTGGGATTTGTTTGTCCTTCTCTCCCAGAGTATACGCGGATCGTCCTTCCTGAGATTGTTACCAGTGCAGTGTCGACTGGTGGAAAGTACCCTAATTAAAACTAAAGTAAATTAAAAGTATAAAACTTATTTTCGAACGAAGGAAATGAAATCATGTATTTAACGGACGCTTGATAAAATTTTGATATTTGATTTCATCTTCGATTCACATCGTCTCACGACCAGGTGGAATGCATTAAATAGCATTTATCTGGGTCCCCTCCGAACGTTTAGGGGCTACTGCGAAGGAAACGTGACCAAAGTTGTCAGGCCGTGCTCAAAGAGAAAAACGTGTTGTGTTTCCGGTGAAGACCGGAAGTTCAATGTCCCTCACAAATCTAAATATGGGATTACTTTACATAAGTTTTATCCCGTGTGTCAGGACTTCATTCCGGGCTTTACTGAACTTTAATACCTCTGATTAATTAGTTTCACTCACGTTGTTTGCCAGCTTCCACAAAAGATTTAAAAGAATTAGCATTAAAATAAAGTAAATCGGGATTATAGACTACCCAGCATCTGACGAACCGTTCGGGACCAAGAAAAAAAATACAGATACAAATGCGCTGGTAACCAGTAGATTCAAACATCATCCTTCTTCCTTCATCCCTCTCTCAACTGTTTCCATTTCTTTAAAAATTATATAAATATATATTTCATTCTTCTTGCTTTTATTTTTGTTCAGAGACATTTGTTGGTCCTCTATAAGTAAGATAGACATTTAAATGCACCCGTGATCAGATCGTTACAATCGAAGAGCAATAACAGCATCGAGGAGGATTTTATTTTGCTAACAAACAGATGTTAGAAAGGTTACTGGCGTAACAGCGTGAACTTATGTTATTCTTTAGTGAATAGGGCGTGTAATTAGCATATCGGTGTTTAAAGCAACTCTCAGGTTCGTAAGGAAAGTTAAAGAGATATTTATTGTGCACTTAATGCGGTGATATGAAAAAACAAATTGCATTATTATTGTATAATAAATCAGAATAATCATATATCTCTCACACAGGCTTCCCCTCTGCTAACAATGTACAGCAACAGCAACTTTTTATCCATTTTATAATGTCCTCCCTAAATCAGAACTTACATATATCTCTGAGAAGACGATTAGTGTGCCATGCTCTCTCTCGCCCTCTCTCTCTCTTCTTTCTCTCTCTCTCTCTCTTCTCTCTTCTCTCTCTTCAATCTCTCTCTCTCTCCTCTCTCACCTCTCCACTCGCTCCATTCTCTCTCTCTCTCTCTCTCTTCTCTCTCTCTCTCCTCTCTCCTCTCTCTCCATCATCTCTCTCTCTCCATTCATCTCTCTCTTCTCTCCATCATCTCTCTCTCTCCATCTCTCGCCATCTCTCTATCTCTCTCTCTCTCTCTCTCTCTCTCTCTCCTCTCTCTCTCTCTCTCTCTCCTCATCTCTCTCTCTCCCTCTCTCTCTCCATCTCTCTCTCTCTCTCTCTCCTCCATCATCTCTCTCTCTCGCTCTCTCTCTCTCTCTCTCTCTCTCTCTCTCTCTCTCTCTCTCTCTCTTCACTATTACCATTGCTTTTTAAATTAAATTATAAAAAAAATAAAATCTTCATTTGTGGGAATAATGTTTCATTTATTTTGATCTAAATTCTAACAACCTGATACAGTTTTTTTTTTTTTTCTAAAAGAAACTAACTTTCAAGACCGGCGTCAAAATCGTATCTCCTGCGGATCCGTTAAACAGAAACACCCGTTAGATTAACTCGCATTGCTTTCTTGAAGTTTGGTCATCAGCCGAAGTATCGACGTCATCCTGACAAGCGCCACTGTTATTGCGCGGGTGCGAAACTGAGCTCCGAAAGAACTCCATGGGGGAGATCAACTCCTGTTTTCCTATGACAGAATTGCATTTGTTTAAAAAATTAAAAAATAAATAAATATCAGCTGCTTTTTCCCCAACGCGGTGACGTGGAATTTCCTCCCACATCTTTTTTAACCCTGCTGCTGCGGTTCAGTCTGGCTCGCACTCGGAGCCCTCTCCGCTTCGTTACGTGTCCGTGTTCTCGGTACCGCCTCGGTCTGGTGCGGCGCCGCCAAGTGAATTATCTCAGCCGGGCTGCAGTTTTCGGGGCCGCAAATTGGGGTTGGGAAAGAAAACAGCTCGATACCCCCCCCCCCTTCCCCGAGAAGGGGAGGAGGGGAAGCCATCTTTAATACGTCTTTCGTGAAGAAGCGATCGCACGTGAAGACGTCGGGGGATGCAGATGTGACCGTTCT
>JACATO010000482.1:55000-58167 GCA_018389105.1 Nautilus pompilius | reverse complement strand
CTTCGGTCTCTATCTCTCTCTCTCCTCTCTCTCGATCTTCTCTCTCTATCTCTCTCTCTCTCTCTCCATCTCTCTCCCATCTTTCCCTCCTTCTCTCTCTCTCTCTCTCTCTCTCTCTCTCTCTCTCTCTCTCTCTCTCTCTCTCTCTCTCTAGCTTAACTTACCCCAATCGTTTAGTTTCTGTCAAAAACATACAAACAAAAAATTAGTTTCGGTTCCTTGTCTACTTCCACCAGGTCTTCATGAAGCGATCGCAAAAAAAAAAAAAAAACAGGTATCGTGAATTCTTTAAAATAAGATGGAGGGCAGGCACGAAGATGCGATTTTTTTTTTAATCTTCATTTTTAAAGCCACTTGGATGTTGCTGCTGTTCTAGAAATTGGCTAGCAGACTGCAGTACGTTTTCTCCGGTAGATATCCGCGACCGACTGGACTGGGATGTACTTGTACGCGGTTTTCAGCAGCTGATGCCGAAAGACTGACTGACTGACCGTTTTCCCATCCGTGCCGGTTCGCCCACCCGCCGTTCACGGTCTAAGGAAGCGACGTTTAAAGGGAAAAGAAGCCGGAATGGCCTTTCGAAGATCGCGACCACTGAAGAAGAGCGGTTTTGCCTTCCGCTTCGACGACAACATATCTGTAGTCTCCGTCGGGCAGGGGACAAGCAACAGCGGATTCGCACCGTCCGTCCTTCCGCGTAGCCAGGGGCGGAGTCGTCGCTGAGGTTCGCCAACGAATATCTCCGCAATCATGAATACTTCCATAAAGTCCCGTTTTCCGATGATGGAACCCGAAATGCCTGTTGTGTTTTTTATAATTCGATCTGAGGATGTTGGTTCTAGCGGACTGTTCGAACCCTTGGGTGTGGTGGCCCCAACTCCCCCCCCCCTCCAATGCCGTGTTTCGCACTGGAGCCCCGGGCGCGGATCCGACACCACTGGGGCGGAGGGGGGGGTGGTGGAGGGGTTCGCCAAGAAGACTGGACACGGAGGAACGACGACGATGGCGGCTGCTTTCTGTCCGCTGGGGAGAACGTGACGAAGAGGAACCTATAGCGTGTAAAACGGCTTTCTTCGGAACTCCGTCGTCCAGCAGCGAGAAGGAACAAAAGGTGAGAGAAGGCTTAAATGGGCGCGAGGCGAGAGCTCCTCCACGTGATGCTTAACGCCAGCCCGAACCTGCTGGGTGTCGCGGCCATCTGCTGGATCTTTCCACCTGAAGGGAAAATCTGGAGACTGGATGTTTGTTTTCCACTGTCGAAGTCACCTCACTGATCGATTCTGAACGGTTAATTTAAACCTAAAATGTCTTTTTAAATTAAGACAGTAACTGCTGCAAGCAGATATTAACGGTTTTATTATTATTATTATTATTATTATTATTATTATATTATTATTATTATTATTATTATTATTATCATCATCATCATCATCATCATTATTATTATTATATTATCATCATCATCATCATCATCATCATTATTATTATTATTATTATTATTATTATTATTATCATCATCATTATTATTATTATTATTATTATTATTATTATTATTATTATTATTATTTATATTATTATTATTATTATTATTATTATTATTATTATTTAAAACTGCTCGAATGAGTTTTCCTTTGTTTACGCTTATTTAAATCAACACTGGCACAAACCCTTTAATAATGTTAAAACTGCTAATGAGGGGAGATTGTATCAACAACAGAACGGACCGGAATTTAATGATTTTCCCTCGCGGAGCTCCAGTGAATTTCCTTTGAAATATTCACGAATCAATGGAGTGAGAGTTAATAAAATTAACCGTGCTGAAAAATCATCAACTTAAAACATAACTCGATCCATCGGTTTTGTAATTTAAAGAAGAATGGAGATTGGGCGCGAGTAAAGGATTTCTGTGTACGGTTGGGGCCTTTAAGAGGGACTGTGATGGAACCCCTATTGTGTACCCCTTGCAACACGGCTCGGCTGGGTTAGGGCGAACCAACCTCACAATATTCTCTGGTTACCCCCGACTGAAATCCCTTAAATTCTGTCATTTCCGATTTTCCGTGAGTGTTTAGTTTACTTTGTTTATGTCTCATTTAAAGGGGGGGCGGAGTATTTATCGGTTAGCAGTCGAGAGCTGTTCTCCCGGCGAGATCCCGCCTGCTGTTCTTTGACTACATTTCAGCTGGGGTTCGGATAAAACCAGGCAGTGAGCAGGTTTGAATGAAAGGGGGGAACGGTTCACTCCCTGGCAGCGAGGGGAAAGGGGTGGGGGGTCGAGGGGTTAGTTTAAGACATCTCAGACTTCTCCGTTCTGAAATATTAGTATTATTATTATCGTATGGCACCTGTTTCTTTTGTATCCTCTTCGTGTAGAAATATACTGCTACTTTAATCGGTGCCCTGACTGCGACCAGACCAACTCTCACTGTCAGATACACAGACCCCTGCAGAAAACAGACTCCTTAATGAAAACATATAGCAGCACCCACATCAGTACGTATTCGCATCCAAAATATTTAAAGAAATTAATATATCTAACGATGAATTATTTATTATTATTATTATTATTATTATTATTATTATTATTATTATTATTATTATTATTATTATTATAATGTTACATTTAAAATGTGCGATATCAGATTTTAATTTAAATTCTTTTTAAAGTATTTTAGCAAAAGTCAGACCCTGCTTACTGAGCCGTTGCCTGTTTGAGGTGGCACCCTGCTTACTGAGCCGTTACCTGTTTGAGGTGGGAACCTGACACTGCTGAGCCGTTGCATGTTTGAGGTGGCACCCTGCTTACTGAGCCGTTACCTGTTTGAGGTGGAAACCTGACACTGCTGAGCCGTTGCATGTTTGAGGTGGCACCCTGCTTACTGAGACGTTACCTGTTTGAGGTGGGACCCTGACGCTGCTGAGCCGTTACCTGTTTGAGGGACCCTGACACTGCTGAGCCGTTACCTGTTTGAGGAAGTCAAGTGGCCCATTCCTTTCCAACATATGGCCACGATAGCAATCGGCTCTTTGTTTTTATTTATTGTTGCCGCCCCATCTCTGACAGATAGTGCGGTTTATTTAATTAAGTGTCCATTTTGTCCGTTCGCTCACATCGGCACAATTACGCCACGTCTATGTATAAGGGAGCGCGCGCGCGTGCTGGGGGT
>JACATO010000482.1:0-50000 GCA_018389105.1 Nautilus pompilius | reverse complement strand
GTGAGGCGGTTTGGCTTGGTGACCAAGCGTTCCCACGGATGACCGGGGCTACAACAGAGGGCAGCCCTGCTAGGAACCTTCATGGCTGGCTGGAGGAGGAAATACTAGCTAGGGGATGGTATGCCAACCCCGAGTCGTTCCTGACTGGGATTCGAACTCAGGCTCTCGAGCCCGATAGCTAACCACTGGTTTACCGCGCAGCCCTCTTGTTTTATTTGGTATTTTCCCCACCGTTTAATGGCGCTGTGTAGATGCCCCGACGAGCTGGCTCGGCGGACATCACGGAACCTTCCACTGATGCTAGGAAATCTGAAAAAAAACAAAACAAACCAAAACTGCTTTGAATCCATCCTGTCTGTGTGGAATCGTTTTAAGGCTGCATAAATATAAACTAGAATTCCATTCGGAAGTCGATTTATACATGATATTCATAATAATAAGGTAATAATTTAAACGCACAACTAAAATAAAATCAAGAGGTCAATTGTTTTAGAATAATAATAATTAAAAAATTTAACCAATTAATAATTCAATAAACGAACAATGGAAAAGGAGAAGAATGCCTAGAATCGTCGTAGAGGAATCAAAGACCCGAAGGATGCCATGTGCGGCAATGTGTGCCGTATTGTGACGTCATCTGAAAGATGGGACAGCTACGCCATCTGGAGAGAGTCCTGGAGACTTCGTTTACTGAATACGATCGGGATGCGAACATTTTTTTTTTTTTTTTTTCCGGTCATGCAAGCATCGACACGGTTCCACGGCCAAGAATGAGCCCGTGTTCCCGGTAAGCACTCGTCGTAGGGCAGCATCGTCAGGGTGGAGGAGCACTTGCCTTACAGGAGTTAATGGCGCGTGGCTAGGAAGTAGGTGTTTCCGTCATAGCGGTGTCTGTGTTGCTGATGGAATGACAGGGGAGCATCGTAGAGAGCGCGGATAACTTGAGTACGATGAGCGGATTTAATAGGAACTGTATAGCGGTAATTTAAAGCCTTTTTTTGTCAAACAAATCCCGCGGAGTTATTTTTCAATCCAGAGAAGATGAGCATGTGTAGATTTTCAGTCGGCGTTGTGAAAGCCAGCCCCGGATTGGACGGCGGGTGGTAATGGGGGCTTAAGGGCCATAACTTCAAAAAGAGGGGGTCTTCAGTCCGCTTAACGGGCGAATTCTCAAATGAACATTAAATCGCGCGTCTACAGTATTAAGTACGCTTTTAGCGCCTGATTACGAGTTGGTAATAAAGAAAGTAGGGGAAAGTAAGCGGGGCAAAGGGAGGGGGGCGGGGCCGGGGAGGGATTAGGAATATGTCCGACTTTCCGACCGGCTCGATTTCATCTCGGGGAGTCGCTCACGCGGGTGATGCGGCGGAAGGCCCCAGTCCCAGATCTGCTTCTTGCTGACCACTCGTGGCCCCGCTTGACCGCGTCCCCAGGGACAACACGACGATCGCTTTGGCCGAAGTGAGGACAAGACGCTGAAATGTCGATGCGATTTACTGATGGAAAACGTTGAGTGGCTTCGTTTTCACTCTTTTTGTAAGGCTACGGGGCCGACTATGGATGGATGCGGGAGTATCGGCACCCGTTTGGGGGGGGGAGGTTACTTTTGAAGACTTAACTTGAAAAATATCACCTGCAGATTTTATTTACCTTTTTAATTTGCCTGCAAAATGAGACAGGGGTTTTCCAGTCGAGGCTCGAAGGGCTGGAGGAAAAGTTCTTCGGTGGGCCCTTTCACTCTTCCCCCTTTTTTTTCTCCAGGCTTCGAACCCGCAGCATTCGCACAGCTGGCGTGCTTAATGCTGCTTCTTTAAATTTGCTGTAACATCGTTACCTACAACACTACAATAGGGGGCGGGAGGGAACTCCCTTGAGCTTGCTTGGAGTAAAAGGGAAATAAATGAACAATTCTGAACATGAAAACTACTCAATGCTAAAGTTGGGCCCCTTTTGGAGGGGGTCTTCTTGCTGTTGCCACAGAACTCCGTCCGTCGATGCGACAGCGAATCCATCTCATTGGCGATGACAACATTTTTTCAAGTCTGTGATTTCCAATCGAAAATCCTGGCTTGGAAAGAGGCAACAAAGTACGGATTTCTTACAACCCTCAGCGGTTCATCGTCGTGTCTGGAACATGTGACGAATCACCAAACAGACTCAGCTTACACGTCGGCGATGACGAAGTCTTGGAGCACTGCACGGAGGAAGAGTCCTTCCTGGCTCTGCAGCAGTGACAAAGGGGCCGGCCATCATCCCCAGGATGGGGCCTTTCCGGAGCTGCCGGCCGCCAACCTATTCCCGGCGAGATTTCCAGCTCTCGAACAGACCGGACCGCGGGGACGAGTGAGCATTTTCTGTCTCTCCGCACCATCGCCGATGAGCGAGGGGAAGCTGTTACGTCGTGGCCGGGTTACCTCCGTGTTCGATTAACACTTCTGAGACTTTCGCCTCCGTGGTCTTTTACATCTTCGAAGCGTTCCGAGACGATCTGCCTTCGATTAAAACCTTCGCGACAGTTCCACCGACGTGTGCGCCCCGGTCGGTCGCACAGTGGGTCGCGCTACATCGCGTGCTTGACCAGCTGTCGGTCCGGCGGTCGGGGAGGAGAAGAGAGAGAGAGAGGGAAGTCCCTAACCACGATGACGCGACGGATATCGGCGGCGGTCTGTCTTCGTCTCTAGTACAGCAGTGGTTGGTTCCCTGCCCCTTCTTCGCTGGGAGATCCGCTCTCGGAATCCACGCGAACCTTTCTTACATAGCCGTGGCTGGATCGGTCCCCTCCTCCCTGTCCCGGCATCGCCTGGGTGAATTATTCGCACCTGTGATTGGAATTGCATCACATCAGGCAGCACGCTGCGGTCAGGTCATCTCTCGCGCGCCGATTCTTAACGTTGATTTACTTTGCCGTAGTTCTATTTAACGTTGTTGTTGTTGTTGTTGTTTTTTTTAAAGTTTCGTAAAGTTAAAATAAACGAGCGCTGGGTTCGCTTCTGGCGCCTTCTCAGGACGAACCCGTCTCGATGGGGGCACGGCAGCAACCGCGGCCACGGATGAGTAATGGAAGCCGAAGCGTAAGCCAGCTTCGCATTTTAAGAAACAGAAGAAGAAAAAAAAATCTTATTTACATTAACGAGTAAAAAAAAAACGACTCCACCGAGTGTTATTTTAGCTGGTGTAAAATAATAATAACAATAACAATAACGAGTCTCCCCACCCGCTTTCACTGAGAAGAGGAGACAGCAGCTTCTTCCCGGTTCCGGTTCCAGATAACGTATGCGTTCGGTCACGGAACGATCGCGTTAAGGCTGTCGGTGGGGGGGGGGTTGAGAATCCTGTATCACGAGAACCACTAAATCACCGCCAGTTTTGTCAATGTTCAGCCTCCTCTTGTTCCTTCTTCTCTTTGTTTTGTTTGGTCGTTCTGGTCATCTCTTCGGCCTCCTAACCGACGCAGTCAACATTTTCTCCGCGACTGTCCAATCGCTGTCGGCGTCGTCTACCACGTGCAGCTACCGATGGCGGGTCGGACGTTCGACTGTCCAATCGCTGTCGGCGTCGTCTACCACGTGCAGCTACCGATAGCGGGTCGGACGTTCGACTGTCCAATCGCTGTCGGCGTCGTCTACCACGTGCAGCTACCGATGGCGGGTCGGACGTTCGACTGTCCAATCGCTGTCGGCGTCGTCTACCACGTGCAGCTACCGATGGCGGGTCGGACGTTCGACTGTCCAATCGCTGTCGGCGTCGTCTACCACGTGCAGCTACCGATGGCGGGTCGGACGTTCGACTGTCCAATCGCTGTCGGCGTCGTCTACTACTCGCGCACGTGAATAAGTACGTGCAGTTACGATGTCGGGGGGGGGTCGGATGTTCGAACCGTCAGGGGCACTACTTCCCACCGATGGGGATCAGAATCGATGAAATTTTTTTTTGGAATCTCTGCAGGTGATCTACTTCTTGCTGCCAGCTGTGGCGCGTGGCAGCGGAAACCCGAATTTCGATGGACGTTACCGGTCGCCAGAACGGCTCATTGGCGACAGCGAGGATTCGTCCTCCTCTATTACCGTTCCTCGCTTGATGACTCTATTTCAAGCTTTGAAAAGATTGAGGCTGATCCCGGGTCTGACGGTCGGTCATTCGCACCACCGCGAGTGTCGAACTAACTGTCCTGAAGCTATCAGACTGCTTCGTCTTCAAACAACGAAGACTCCCTTCTTCACATTCACCAGCAGGTTCTTTGGCGCATTACTTCCGGTTTCTAAAGCTGGGCCTCTATAATGAATCCGCTGTTTATCAGATTCCAAAAGTGGAACTTGAAACCAGTTTTCTGACAACATTCAAAGGGAGCTCGCATTCAATGGATGTCCCAGCGCAGAGTACGTACAGGTGGAAAGAAATAGGGGAAAGATTGTTAAAGAAACGAACAACTTTTACTCGTACTTCCAAACTACGCTTCTTCACGTGGCCATGTTAGCTATCATACACGCATGCGCTGATACAGGAAATGACGTAGTGAGTAACTGAGTTTTAAATGTCACCAAATTTCTTCTTAACTGCTCGTTAGTGTATTTACATCCTAGTGTTTATCACCGAGGTCCTGGGCCAAGAACGTCAACAGCTCATTTGTCAGTTTGTGCACGTTTATATACCTCATTCATGCATAATCTGTGATATTGTTTGCATATAATTTAGATTTTTAAAGCGGGTATTTCCAAAAAAAAAAGACAAGCATGGCTATTTCGAGGTGTTTTCAGAGTTTCGTCCGCTCTGTTTTTTTTTTTTTTTTAAAAAAATACAACTGGAATTAATTCAAATTGTACGCGATGTTCCTCAGGTGTGACGATATATCCTTCTCGGCGGTCTACAGATGTTCTACAAATTTCAGCTTATACCAGCTCCTTCCCCCCCCCTTTTACAACACACCGGTCTCGGTTACTTCCCAACCTCCACCGTCCGCCTCTCACCTCGTCTTTGCCCCATCACCTGCCGTTATCGGAGGTTTTTGATAAAGAGAAAACTCATTCGTTCAAAGACCAAACCGTCCTCGCCATTTTGGACATTAACAGTACCAGACCGCTGTTGAGTCAGGGGAGACGATCTGTTTTCGTTGTTTGTTGTTTTTTTTTTCTTTACGTCATGAATTTATCGATAACAATAGCTGTTTGTTTGCTTTGTTCTCTTTTGAGTGTGTGTGTTTTAAATAAAAATGAGATCAAAGTATCACGTGATATATAAGCGCTGTAACATTCGCGCTGTGTTCGTCAATTACTGTACATTCTGCTCCCTACGGTAGCGCGGCCTGGCGGCTATGAACAACACGACAGCGATGAGACTCCAGTTAATTTCCCATAAACAGAAAATCGCTGGGTAACTCGCATCGTGCTTACGCGCGAAAGGGTTTTTTTTGCCCTTCAGATCGTCGCGGCGGGATAAAGGCCTTTTAAACAGACCTACACATCATCATTAATAACCTTAAACAATTAAGGACAATAACTCTGTTTAAAAACAAAACAAAAAAGAGAGGGGGGGAACCGCCACATTGCTGGTTGTCTGATTGGCCTCCCGGAAACCCGGAAGTGTCCGGCAGAACGGCGCTCGGTTATCGGTGGGAGTTTCTGGTCAGATAAGATTGCGATGGCGGGTCGCCATCACCGACTTGTCCATGCACCGCTTCTGTCGCTAACCCTGGCGTTCAAAACATTTTTCCTAAACCGACAATCAAGATTGATCATGTTTGTTCGCTATTCTCCAGTCATCGTCGCCCGCATTCAATTATTTCTCTAAATAAACCGTCCTGATTTCCCGACCAAATAGATACTCGTATTTGGCGAGTGTAACTGTCAGCCGATGTTATCTAATTGGTCAATATTTGCGCAAACGACGGCAATCCTCTAAATGTCTACTGCTCATAGGATAAACTCTGGACGGCGTATTGGATTTATCACCCCGTGTTGATCTGGACAGTTACTGGTAATATGATCGCATAATAGATTTCTAGCCAAGAATATATTATTTCGAAGACTAAACACTTACCGCACACGCGCTAAGTATACAGGGCGGGCAGCCAACTGACCGTGGAATTATTTTCCATGATACTTTCTAAGATCTACGTCGCACTTATATTTTAACACCTAAATAAAAAGTTACCTGAGGGGCAGGGGAGGCACTAGTTACCGGAAAATGCCGCCTCCTACTTCAAAAATGCATCAAGGGCTGGCTCTCGCAGATGTGGGATCGCCTTAAAAAATAAAATTGGATATTTCGAGGTGGGTGGGGGAAAGGACAGACGTTCGTGTATAGACACTTTTTTAATGTATATATGTATGTATTATTTTCTAATAGTCGCATACAGCCAGGGCATCAACACTGGATTAATAAAACCCAGTCTGCCCGTGTAGTTCAACAATGTATTCGTGACAACGTCCTCGCCAGTCATAAGGTCCTTTAGAAAACCACGTGTTTGTTTTTTTCTTCTTCTTTTGCCCGTTAGATTTAAGTTTGTCAGGTTTCAGAGCTTTGATCGATTTCTCCCATTAAGTCTGTGGAAATCTACGCAGCCTTATTATGCAAATGAAGCGGGGTTTTAATTAGACTTAGCCTAGCGAAATTATGGAATTCTAGGGCGATATGCGAAAACGTTTGGTCTTTTGGCGGTATAGGGCTCGCGCCAATAAATGGGTTCACATATGAAATTGTGGGAGGTCGTTTGGAGGGTTCACAATTCCGGCTGTCTGTCTCGCTGACTTGACGAATATCGCCACATCCGCGGAGACACTGATTCCAAAAGGATGCCCACTGGAGACGGAAAGGCAGGTAGATGTATGTGACACCTTATGCAGTTCGAAGAGAAACTCTCGAGTGACGACGATGATGGTAATAAATCTATTGTTTGTCTGGCTGTATAAACGGCTTCAGATCTCCATCTCTCCATCTCTCTCTCCCCTCTCCATCTCTCTCTCTCTCTCTCTCTGTTGCTGACGTCATCTCTCTCTCTGCGCTGACGTCATCTGTCTCTCTCTCCCTCTCCATCTCTCTCTCGCTCTGTTGCTGACGTCATCTCTCTCTCTCTCCATCTTTCTCTCTGTTTCTGACGTCATCTGTCTCTCTCTCCCTCTCCATCTCCCTCTCTCTCTGTGCTGACGTCATCTCTCTTTCTCTGTGCTGACGTCATCTGTCTCTCTCTCTCTCCATCTCTCTCTCTCTCTGTGCTGACGTCATCTCTCTCTCTCTCTCTCTCTAATTTCCTTTTTGTTGTTGAAAAATATCGCGCGTGTAGAAACATATCGCCCGAGAAAACACGAATAAAATCAGGCCTGTGAGACAGTACTGGTGAGTGCAGGTTCCGCGGGTACCTTTTGGTTGGCTTGCATGTTCACCGCCGCTCAAGAGTCCTCTAGACTGCGCATACATATTTTCCTTGGTCACTGAGGTCGATAGCCAACACCTCGTCCCCCCACCCGCCCCTTCCAGCTCCCTGCTGTAAGACGCCCTTAGATCTCGGAAGTCAGGACAAGATTCCGACAACAAGAAAGAAGATTAGAATAACAGCATTACCAACTGTATCAGTCGGGTACCATCGCCTAATTCCGCAGTGGGAGAACTATTTGGATGAAATACGCTATTATTATTATTATTATTATTATTATTATTATTATTATTATTATTATTATTATTAGTTATGTTCCAGGTGTTTAAAAATGACTTTGAAAAGAGCTGTGGCTATTATACCTCTCTGAAGATGGATTCAGATTTCCCCTAACCTCCTAGCGGCAGCCAGTCAGTGTCCGTTTCTCTGCCCAATGTTCGGTCGGCCTGATCGAGATCTATCCGCCCCCCCCCACCCGCTCCTGTTGTCGCCTTGTCTCGTTCTGCCGGTCTCGTGGCCACGTTGTCCGCACACCCGTAAAGCAGCGGTGGAGACCTTTTCGGTCGCCCGCTTAATCCCCCCTTTAACGGGTTTTGCTGGGGTTACTCGCTAATGTGATTATCGGTCACCGGTCACTCGATTGTGTGTGTGTGTTGTTGTTTTTTTAATACTGCTGCTGTTTATTTATAACCGGTCCGAGTAGCCTGGACACCGCCTTATCTCTCTATTTCACGGGCGCCGTGGTGACCTTACGTTCAGCGTCAAGCGCATGCGCAATAGGCAGGAATCGCTCTGGTTTTTGAATGATACCAGTTCCACGGGCGCTGTGAGCCCGAGCGGAAACAGCGCGCCACACCCACCCTCTCCTGGAGCCGCCGAGTAAACTGGGGCTGGGTGCAGTTGGTTCGACGCTTGATATCGGCGCCCGTGAGGGGTTCGCAGTGGCATTTTGTGAAGTACAAACTTTGGCCTGTAGGGGGCACTGACTAACGTCTCGTCGAAAACACCTGCGACTGTTAGTGGACTCGTAAATCCATGCTGTTTGCTGCTGACATTTGTTGTGGGTGGGTGAGGGGAGGGGAGGGGAGGGGAGGGGAGGGAAGTCAACGATAGAAGAGAATGGATGTAGTCGTACCTTGGCCACTGGACCTCTTACATTCGCACTTCTGATAAATGCAGTATTTTTAGGAGACATAAACTGCATCGTCTTTGTTTCATTTTTTTTTTTTTTTTTTTTTTCTTATAAATATCTGTAAAGATCTCGACAGCTTCGTTATCACACAAACATCTTATAAGGGAAAGTGCAAACCAAAATTCTACAGTTTAAGGAGAGTTTTCTCCCTTTGGACAGAGTTACGGCTCACGTTTGGCTTCATATCCGTACAAGATAGTCGCAGGAAACCTGATTCGATTACCGGACCCCTGATCAGCGGGGAACTAAGAGTTAAAGGTCTGTCGGTAGTTTCAAGCCAAAAGCAGATATCGTTTATGAAAATATAAAAAGCCAATGAAATGCAACGGGAAAAAAGAATTTTCACAAAAAGAGTTAAAATGCTGGCAGTTTTATGTTTCCTATTTTTTTCCCCCTGTTAACTTTTATAAATGTAGCTGTGATATAATAAGGATTTTTTTTCAATGAATAAATATAGCGTTTATTATTATTATTATTATTATTATGATTATTATTATTATTATTATTATTATTATTATATTATTATTATTATTATTATTATTATTTATTATTATTATTATTATTATTAATTATTATTATTATTATTATTATTATTATTATTATTATTATTATTATTATTATTATTATTATTATTATTATTATTATTATTATTATTATAAAATTTAGAAGCATAAAAATATTGTCTCCCTAACTGCTGTCGAAAATGGTTTTGAAAGTGGACGGTGATCTCTGCTTCTTATACATCTGTCTTAGTTTTAGTCAGATTACAGTAACCCGATCATCCTGTCCCGTGTGACCAGCTTCTACCCACACACAGCCGGGGCGGGTGAAAGTTTTGCGTAACCCTGGAATTTTTTTTTAATTTCGTTCGATAAAAGTTGAATCAAACCTGCCGAGTTTGCATAATAACAGTGGATTTCCGCCGAGAAGTAATGGGAGAAATTGACCAAAATTGTGGAATGTGACAATTTAAAATCTTACAGGGGGGGGAGAGAGGATTTCGGAAAAGACCTTATGAATCACGTAGACTGGTGTGACTGGGTCAGAGGCGGTCACACAGGTAGATGAGCGGGAATAGAAGATAGATTATGTTACGGTTACTTTTAGGCTGGTGCAAAACGTTTCGGTTGTGGCTGCAGATTAATGGAGTCTTCGAAAAGTGTAGCTAACAGCGATGATTCTAACACCTCATTCAGGTAGCACATCCCCACGGATATCAAATACACATTAAAATTGTCACTGCTGATAACACCTTTCCAGGTAACTAGAAATTAGAAACTTTAAATGTATTTGTAATCAACAAACAATATCTTATATAAACACAGTGAATGAAACTTGGAAAAAATGTAAACTTTTCAGCCCAATAATAATAATAATAATAATAATAATAATATAATAATAAGAATAATAATAATAATAATAATAATAATAATAATAATAATATATATAATAATAAAATAATAATAATATAATAAGAATATAATAATAATAATAATAATAATAAATAATAATAATAATAATAATAATAATGATGATGCGGTAATGATGATGATAATAATAATAATAATAATAATAATAATAATAATAATATAATAATAATAATAATAATAATAATAATAATAATTAATAATAATATAATAATAATCCTAATAATAATAATAATAATAATCCTGATGATGATGCTGGTAATGATGTGATAATCATAATAATAATACTAATCCTAATAATAATAATAAATAATAATCTAATAATAATAATAATAATAATCCTAATAATAATAATAATAATCCTAATAATATAATAATCCTAATAATCCTAATAATAATAATCAAGAATAATGCCTGCTGCTGATGGTAATGCTGCTGATAATAATAATAATCCTAATAATCCTAATCATAATATAATAATGTT
Source organism: Nautilus pompilius (assembly GCA_018389105.1). Classification (NCBI taxonomy): domain Eukaryota; kingdom Metazoa; phylum Mollusca; class Cephalopoda; order Nautilida; family Nautilidae; genus Nautilus; species Nautilus pompilius. The sequence goes on along the minus strand of JACATO010000482.1, from coordinate 39,531 downwards.
TCTTGTATTCTCCAACTTCGTTACACATTTCTTTTCAGACCACGCTGTTGAAATTAACGAAAAACCAATATCGAAAAATGGTCCCAAGGACAGATAACCTTTCTCAAATCATGCAGCCAACCACCATAGCAACTTTTATTAGTTGTCTTTTACTTCCATTTTCATTTTTATGATCTCACCACCTAGAACTTTGCTGTGTAACTTAACAAACATTTTCTCTTTTACTCACCTTTATTTTACTATCCACTGCGCCCTGACCCTTTATGATTATCGATCGTAGCGCTGGTTATTGTTTTTTTTTATTATTATTAAAATCTATTCCACAAAAACTAATACATCTACAGCCACCTGCCCGAGTTAATCACGTGTTTATCTACCTAGCGAAGTTTACATTAGCCTCTGCCTGCTCCCCAAAAGATATTTTCGTTTGGCTTTATTACTTACGCATAATAATATAATTTGAGGATGGCGCTGAAAAGCCGATTTTTCTTTTCTTTTTTGTTATTGTTGTTTTGTGGCTTCCTTCTCTTCATCGTTTGCTGTGAATTCTTTTTTTATAAACAAAAAAAAACGACCTTTTCGGGCAAAACTAACTTTCATTTTTAAAAAAAAAACACGGTCGATATAACAGTAGATCGGTTTTATGGCTTAAAATATCCCAATAACAGTCAATGGCAGGGAGAAGACAACATACAGACTGTGATGTGATGTAAAAAGCATCGTTCACTCCCATAATAGAAAGAGCGATTAAGCCCACTCGAGTTATGTCCCTTATATGGTGCTATTTGAAAAGCGAACGAGCAAGGGAGACAATTATTTTACAGAAGAACCGGGCCGTCGTGTGAGCGGATCCATCACTTTATTACAAGATTAGGAAATCGTGTCTTTTATTTTGTGAGGCGAGTTGCACGATTTATAAGATATTAAAAGTTATTTTTCTTTAGAATTTCATTTCTTTTCAAATGTTGCAAATTTGTGAATAATTTTATTGGTAAATTATTAATATTTCTAATTTTAAAATGTGAGGGTATAATGCAGCTTTTAACCAACATTAAATAAATACTCAACTTATTTATTATTATTATTATTATTATTATTATTATTATTATTTTATTATATTTTATATTATTGTTGTTGTTGTTGTTGTTTGTTGTTGTTGTTGTTATTATTATTATTATTGTTGTATTGTTATTGTTGTTGTTGTTGTTATTTTATTTATTATTATTATTATTATATTTATTATTATTATTATTATTATTATTATTATTATTATTATTATTATTATTCTTGTTGTTGTTGTTGTTGTTGTTGTTGTTATTATTGTTGTTGTTGCTGTTGTTGTTGTTGTTACTGTTGTTGTTGTTGTTATTATTGATTTTGTTTAAGTATTCCAGAACAAATAGATTTGCATTACTGTAAGTTTTTTTTTTAAAAAAATTAACAATTTTTTAAATAATTTTTAAAATTAAAAGTCCGCAATAATTTGAGACTGAAAAAAATTAAAGAACGCACAGTTATCTCCCATATTTTTTTATTATTTTTTTTTTTTCGTTTCTAGCGAAAGTAGAGTAAACTCTGAATCCTTGAGGAATGGCGGGGGGGGTTAGGAATAGTTGCTCATCAGCATCGAAAACCGAACGTGGAACGGTTTAGGTGTAAGGGCCTCTGCTAGCTGGCGAGGGATAAGTTCGTGCGTTCTACGCCAAGTCGAAAACGCGTCTCTGAGGCAGACCGCTAACAGGTCTCTGCTGGCCCGGGACTGCGGGAGGGTCCGTCAAAAAGCAATGCTACCCGGCAGACGGCTCAGGCCGCCTCGAATTTTTCCGCGATAAGATCAAGGAAGCAACAACAGCAGCAGCTACAAAAAAAAAAATTAATTAAATTAAAGAAAATAAAAAGAAGAAATTAGTATTTCGTGTACTAATAATTCGTTCCCGTTATGTTAGCCGCTCCACGTTTTTGTACAGACCCACATGCATCCAATCGATCGTCGTCAAGGCCGACACCTGACCAACTACGAGCTCTCGAATGACGGTCATCCCACTGATATATGTGCTGCATCTTCGCACGTACAGATATTCGGCTGCTGGAAAATGTAATCTTTTCAGCAGTTTTTTTTTTTCAAACGATCTAGCTACCCCCCCTACCACGACAGTACTTGAGTTTGAGCAAGTAAAGTATTAGTTGGCCCCTCGATTCTCTCTCTACGGTTCTGTAATAAACTTCGTTCCTCACTCAGTCCCTGCCAAACTCCTAACTCGGCCCCTAAGATCTACAGTTGTTTTGGGAAAAGTTTCCTTCTGTCCTTAGAAACAGAATCTGTATCAGAGACACTTTTCTCCGACCGAGTGGTGACTCCATATTATTATTATTATGATTATTATTATTATTTTATTTTATTATTATTTTATTATTTATTATTAGTTTTTTTTCTTATTATTATTATTATTATTATTATTTATTATTATTATTATTATTATTATTATTATTATTATTATTATTATTATTTTATTGAAGTTGTAGTACCATTTATATGTACATTATCAGTTAGAAAGATAATTCCATGTGCATCATTAAAAAAGCGCATATTAATCTGCCGTTTCATCGACATCTTCTCTTTCACCTGACCTAACCTTCCCACAAAATACACTGATGGCTACCTGTTTATATCCCGTAAGATTATTTAACTAAATACAATGTATACATACCGATATACAGTACACAGCGACTTATATACAACATCTTGTGTACCTTCTTGGTGTCCTAATATTTACCTACCTATATGTACTAGAGACGTTCAGATAAACAGATGAAAGCCGGCTGGAATAGCATCACCATAATTCTATTCGGCAAGTTTGATTCGAACATCCCTAGTGTGTGTGTATATACATAGAATCGGACCGCGAGTTAATTAATTTTTTAAGTATAAAACAGTAATAACTTTTTTAAAAAAAATTTCATGGGAGATAACTCCAAGTTTGTTTTTTTTTTTACCTCTCAATCATTTTAATATTTTTTTCGCGCAAAGTAACGCAGTTAACAAGCTCCATTCTTCCTTCTCTTTTGATGGCTTTGTTTTTTCTCGTTACTTTCTCCCTTCCTTCCTTTCTTTTCCTCCCCATCAAGCTGCTCTCTCCGTTGTTATCTGTTCCGAGGCAGTTCAGAATTAGCTCAAAAAATAAATGATGTAAAGTTGTGACCCGAGTTATCTCCCATTTATTGTCAAAAAAAGAGAGAAAACCTTGTTCGGAATTATTATTCGACAGTTTTTGTGCCGTTCTTCGAGTAGCGCACAGCGCAGTTAATTAAGACTTAGCAAGAATCAGCTTCGGCTGAGCTGAATATTTTCTTTTATTTTCTGCAACATAATTTTCGCTTTTTTTAAAATATGGTAACGAAATGAATTCAGTTTTTTTTTTTAGCAGCCTCGAAATCATACAGTGGGATGAGAGAGAGAGAGAGAGAAGAGAGAGAGAGAGAGAGAGAGAGAGAGAGGGGGAGGGGGAGAGAAAGAGGAGACAGAGGAGAGAGAGAGAGAGAGAGGAGGGGGGAGGCGGGGGGGAGAGGAGAGAGAGGAGAGGGGGAGGGGGAGAGAAAAGAGAGAGAGAGGGAGAGAGAGAGAGAAGCGGAGAGGGGGGAGGGGGAGAGAAAGAGAGACAGAGGAGAGAGAGAGACGAGAGAGAGAGAGAGAGAGGAGGGGGGGGAGGGGGGAGAGGAAAGAGAGACGAGAGGGAGAGAGAGAGAGAAGAGGGGGAGGGGAGGGGGAGAAGGGAAAAGGAGAGAGGGGTTGGTGAGGGGGAGAGAAGGAGAGAGAGAGAAGAGGAGAGGGAGATCTCGAGGAGAGAGGGTGGTTGAGGGGGAAGAGAAAAGAGAGACAGAGGAGAGGAGAGAGAGAAGAGAGAGAGGAGAGAGAGGAGAGAGAGAGAGAGAGAGATGGGGGGAGACGACTGGTGCCTGGGTGGTTTTACACGGCAGACCTCTTACCTTTCGTGCCTACAAATCGCCTGAAAGCCCAAGAAGGACGAGTCACGTGCCGTCCGTCGACACGCTCCGCGGTTGATTGATCCTCAGCGCTTATAAAATTAAACTTTTCAATAGTTTGACGGATGAAAACTGATCGGAGGAAACTTCTTTTGGGGTCCGTGCGAGTCGTTTGCTGCCCCCTTCGCCTCCAATAAAAAGTAGGGAGCACGCCATCGTCAGCTATAGGTTTAGTCCAGTCTTCCTCCTCCTGGCAGAGGGGTGGGGTTAAGGGATGGGGCTCGTTTCTCCGCTATGAAGACTTTACTAGATCGGCCCGACTGGGGTCGTGCAGAACCCTAAGCGGGGCGGGGTGCGAGCCACCTCCCTAAATGTAAATACCCACCCTTCTCACTCCGGATCAGAAAGTTCCCGCGGTCCCCGAAGCAGCGGAAAGTTTATTTTGTCTCTCAGCTGACGGACGGTACCAACCAACTGCTCGTCGCCCGTCCATCGCTCTCCGTCTTATGCAAATATAATAATTAGATTACACATATAAATGGTTGTTGTTGTTGTTTATTAATTTACCGGTAAGAAAATGGGTTCGTTTTTTTTTTCTTTTTTTTCTCCGCTTCCTACCGTCTGTGTTAGGGGTCGCGTGAAGTCTCTCCTCCAACGTTTGGACATGAAGGGGGCCTGCTAGAGGGGACTTAGTGCGATGGGCTGATCCGCCGTTTGCTTGTTTTATGAAAGTCAAAGCAGGGGACGCGCGGGTCCTCTGATGGATGCAGGTTCGAAGGAGAAGATTCTCCACAGGAAAAGAGGGGGATATTCTTGGCTACAACATTCAGCATTAATTATATGAACAAAGAGCAAGAAACTAATTAATTAATTAAGTGGTTGACTGACTTAGGTGCGGCCGCAGGGACGGCGTTCGTCGCCATCAGATGGGGCGGCGTCGGTGGAACGGCAGCAGAATTACTCCGAAAATATAATACACGATTCTGAATATTTAAGTTTAAGGGAGCAAACAGCTTTGAGCTCATTATGGGCCGCCGCTGACACCGGTCCTTTAGATTAGCGGCAGAAAAACAAAAAAAACGGGATACGATGGCATTCGTTCTGTTTATAATTAAGGCCCTGCTCTTCTGCTTCGCCCCCCTCTCTCTCTTTCTTTACACTGACGTCATATCTCTCTCTGTGTACTGACGTCATCTCTCTCTTTATACTGACGTCATATCTCTCTCTTTACACTGACGTCATATCTCTCTCTGTGTACTGACGTCATCTCTCTTTCTTTACACTGACGTCATATCTCTCTCTTTACACTGACGTCATATGTCTCTCTGTGTACTGACGTCATCTCGCTTTCTTTACACTGACGTCATATCTCTCTCTTTACACTGACGTCATATGTCTCTCTGTGTACTGACGTCATCTCGCTTTCTTTACACTGACGTCATATCTCTCTGTACTGATGTCGTATCTCTCTCTTTGTACTGACGTCATATGTTCTTGTGTATGACGTTATCTCTCTTTGCGTACTGACGTCAACTCTTTTGTACTGTGTCTATCCTCTACTCTGTACTGACGTCATCTCTCTTCTTTACACTGACGTCATATGTCTCTCTGCGTACTGACGTCATAACTCTCTTTCTTTACACAAACGTCATATCTCTCCATGTACTGACGTCATATCTCTCTTTGTTTACACTGACGTCATATGTCTCTCTCTGTACTGACGTCGTAACTCTCTCTTTACACTGACGTCATAACTCTCTCTTTACACTAACGTCATATCTCTCTGTGTACTGACGTCATCTCTCTTTGTTTACACTGACGTCATAACTCTCTCTCTTTACACTGACGTCATAACTCTCTTTGTTTACACTGACGTCATATCTCTCTCTGCGTACTGACGTCATAACTCTCTTTGTTTACACTGACGTCATATGTCTCTCTGTGTACTGACGTCATATCTCTCTTTTTACACTGACGTCATATCTCTCTTTGTTTATACTGACGTTGTATCTCTCTCTCCCTCTACCACAAAAGCAATATAAACTCCTATCTAAATAGTTTCAAAAATTATTACTTTATTTCTGCTGCAGAAATATCCCGAGATTGAAACAAGAAAGAAAGAAAGAAAGAAAAAGAGGGAGAGAGAGAGGGGGGAGGGCGCGCGTGTGTGTGTGTGGTGCCAAGTCACATGACGGGTTATTATTGTCGCCAGTGTGGTCAGCGGGACTGGTAAGTTAATGTTATTGCATTTACTTTTGTACGTTCAATATCTGGAATATTATCAGTGTAGCCTTCATTAAGCATATTCTGTGCAAGCCCCGCGGGCTACGTCTCCTTTAGAAAGCAAATTACATCCCCCAGGAAATTGCCTTTCCTCCAGCAGCGGAGTTATATTTGGTTGATTTTCAAACTTTCTCCCATAAATCTGTTATATTACCAATAACTTCAAAAGTGTCTGGCTAATTCCTTTCTAATGCGCATTTAACTCCTATAGCGCCTGGCTACTGGCGAACGGCAGGCCGAACAAGGGAGACAATCGTTGTAATTCCATATTCGCTTTCGCCGAAATCCGATCACGGAACCAAATGAAAAGCTTATTCACGAGAATTATCGTGTGATTGTCACCGAAAATTGGAAAAACAAAGTAATTGTTTTGTTGTATGTAATAAACTAATTATTGATTTTTGAAAGTGAAATTATAAAAACAGAAGGTTCCCTATTTAAATTGGGTTTTTCTTTTATTTTAAAATTGCATGATGTTCTCCGGTTTTCCAAACCGCCAGGTGAGTGTTTTGTTTATAATCGAACCAGTGACTACGCAATCAGTTACACGAGAGCGGGTGATGGTGGTGGGGGGGGGCCCTTATTATCCCATTAGCTGAGCAGTCCTGCGGAACGGGCGATTGATTTTCCTTCATCCAACTTTTCTCTAACCGAACGCTGGAAGACAGAATTTGCCATTTTCCGACCAGCGCCGAAGCGACACCTGTGCGATTCGGTTCGACTCTGACCGAAAACTACAAACAGATAGAGGTCGCAGGCCGTTATCCCCTGCGACTGGAATTAAAGAGCGGAGCAACCGAGTGTTTGAAGAATTCCCAGTTGGCTCCATATCCAAAATGCTCTTAGACAGAGCCTCTGGTTCACGGGGAGTTTTAATAAAGTCTCTGTATAATTCGTTCTCGCCGAACAAAGCCCCACACGAAAGTAAATAATGGCGAAGAATATCTATACATATATATATAATTTAAAAAAAAAAATAGCTGTTTATCCAGTTAGAAATTGCTTTCAAAATTTCAGCGATTATTGTTTTCAAATTAAGTATAAATAATAAAGAGAATTTCTAGCGCAGAATCAGTGGGGTGATGAATGTATTTGCCCGGAAGTATGTGATTTACCTTTATCGTGTTCAATAATTAAAGACTCGGGCGCAGGCCGTCAATAAGTTCTGTGTAGTTCGAGGCTGTTGCGTTAGAGAAGAAAATATATACTTAGAATTATAATGTAGCGAAACCGTAATTTATTTGTTTAATTCGTGTCTGCATGAGATTCGGTATAAGATTAGGCCGATCTTAGATGATTCTAGTAATATCTAAAAAAAAAAAAAAAAAAAGCAAATTGCCTTAAAAGCTGGGGATGGATTTGAGAAGGGATTATCTTCGTTAGCGAGATAAAGAACAGGGGCGATAAACCGGCTGGGGAAGAGGCGGACGACGACTTTCATCTTATTAAACCCTAAAGGAAAGAAACAGGGTGCGTGCGCCAAAAAGTGCCATTCTCGGGGAAGCTGCAATCTGTAATTCGCCAATTTGCAGGAGACTTTGCGATGTTCAGCTGAGCGATCTGTTTTGCTGGAAGAAGACGGCTAATGCAGATTTGCGTCTGCAAATCCCCGCACAGCTGACTGATCAAGTATTTCTCGAGCAGGCCTCGGCTAATTAGCGCGAACCGTTTTAGAAACACCGTGCACAAATTCCATTTAGCGAAGTCGAGTCTGTCGGTTCGCTGATCCGGGTCAAAGGACCCCTCCTCCCGTGGTCCCTATCTACGAGCCGGGGACCTCGGAGTCGCACTGGCGGAATTCTTTATTGCATTTGGCCAGTGTTTTAAATCCGCTTCTGTCTCCGACGTTCTCCGGGAAGACACTCGGTTCCGTTTTGTCTTCTTGCTCGCTTGGAGTTTTATAAGGTAATTGGAATAAAATGAATTTAACTCGTTATCACCGTTCGGGCTGGCTTTTGAAAACATAATAAAATACTTCAGTTCCTAATAAACCTATTCAAGTAAACTCAAACCCAATTTTTTTTTTTCTTATAAAAAAACAGCATGAAATTCAAACTGCCTTCAGTAAATTGGACTTTGTTACAGGACGGTGCTCCGCAACAATCTGATTTAAAGAGGAGGACGTTAGATATTCATCCAGCCTCATCTTCCGGTAGCGGTATAAACCTCGTTTATTTACCTCAACTTACTTCACGTTGTAATTTAATTACAGAGCAAAGCAATATTTCCACAGGTTCCCTATCACGCTCCCATCTCAGTTAAAGACAGCATCTTAGTGTGTAACCAGGACTTTTTAATTATTTCGTTCTATTTATTATTATTTTTTTATTATTTTTTTTTAAATGTGAACTCATCTGATTCTAGTCTCGGCTTCTGTTATTTTGCTTGTCGACGTTAACAATGAACGAGTTGCTTCCGGTTCGGGTCAGAACTTTTCCTGGTGCAGCCGTTGATGAGGATAAAGATGAGGTTTTCGTCTGGTGTCTGCGTTGCTCAGGGATGTTTGCGATCAGAATAATGAGACATTTGAAGAAAGATCAACCCTCGGTAATGAGATCCGCTAAGAGTGGCCCTTTCTACACACATACTCCCGTCTCTTGGCGTTAGGTCTGAAGATACCTCACGGTGTGGGGGACCATCAGCCCTAGAGCGAGGGTAGGGGGGGGGCTGTTGAGCGGTGCTCGAAGTGCGAGCCAACTGGTACCCAGGCCGCCAGCTTAGCAGGCTACCACCCACCGGACAACCGCGCAGTCCAAAATCTTATTTAAAAAACTGCCTGGCTTTTTTAGCATTAGTTTATTCTGGCATCGACCTTTAATTTACACCCGTGTGTGTGATTTCTTATCGGGGAAGTGATCAGATCTTTTAGACAAAAGTTGGTTAGTTAAAAGGCCATCGGTGCGTCTTGGACTAGCTCTTTGTAGAGAGATCGGTCTGTAAGAGGACATCACGTAACAAAATATCGTTTATACAAGAAATTTCTGATTAATGAAATCATGGCACAAGATTTTCATCAAAGAAGCCTTGTTATATTGGACTCTGGCGAATAGTTTCAGCTGACATTTAAAATAAAAAAAAAATTAAGAATATTTATGGAGTATTTTGGGTAGGACGTAGAGAATGTAAACCTTCTTCGTGTTTCTGACGCCATCGTGACGTCACATCTAACAGCTCAGGAAGGGAACGGTCACGGTTGGCTGTATTCGTTGTAACTTGAGCAAACAGAGGGAGACAAAAACGTACGGGGACAGGGTATCACTTTAGCGTCAGGTTAACCAACGCAGATCAGAGTTTATAAAACAAATTATCAGAACGATGGCGATAATTTCACTAGTAAAGACGTTAAGCACCACCACAGTGGAATCTGGCAACCGCCATTTTTAAAAAATGAAGTAGCTTCTCCGGCTCTCGGCGGCAGGGCGTAGCTGGGAGGGCGAGACCTTCCTTCCTACAGACAGCTGGTTTGACTTCACGTGTCGACGACGGACGAGTGGTCAGGCAGTCTCCTTCAATTGATTCGCTTAGGGAATATATCTGCCCGTTGTCGGGCTGGCCAGGGCAAACCAACGTTCTGGCTAACTAGCCTCTACAGTTCGCATGCGCCCTTCGGTGGAACATTCCCTTCATAGAAAGGTCGCTTGTTCCGAGACTCTGTTTTGATCGATTAGCTGACTGATCAATTGAGTCACGCATTTACTCTGACTTTTATCTCAGCTGATTGACAATACTACAAGTGGACAAGACAGTCGTTCTTGGCTTTCAAAGGATCCATGTTAACTAATACACTTTAAAGTTCGTGTTCTTGTAATAGTTTTGACAGTGGCTTAACTTACAGAGATGTGTACTGCATGCCAAGCCGTTAGTTTTAGTTTTGTTGGTACATCGTGAAAGCGGATTGCATCTTGTATTAGGTTTTTAAAACACACACGAAGATAAAGGCTCCAGCATCACAGTTTTAAACCGTTTCGTGGTTTTATATTACAAGAGCCATTACTTCCAGAATGCGAAATCACCTACACCTGATCTACGGATAAAAAACAACAACAACAACTGAGAGTACATCACCTGGCTCGTGTCGAACACACGCCTAGATTTACTTCATACTAAGGCCTGGTTTAAGTGAGTGTCGTTCATTTCTTACTGACGATTTCGACAACAAAAAAACTGACATTATTTACATGAATATCTTATTCACTAAAAGACTGATCTAAATCCCTGCTGAACTTGACTGTCCTAGAATTCTGTTCGCCAGCCAAACACGTGCGTGTTTGGGGTAAACTGTTAGCCCTTTTTTTTCTCTCGTCTCATGAAAAATTATAATTATGTCTTTAGTTTTTCTTTTCGTGCCAGGATTCGATTAGCGAGGGGTTATTCTTGACGATTATTAGCGAGACGTCTTGTGAATGATGAGATGGAAGCGGCGAATGTGGGATGTTTGGTGCGGGTAAATGTGAAAGTGTCTGGTCTGCGAGGTAAGAGTTAGTGGGGGGGTTGTTAGTGCGCCCCCGTGCACGTGGTGAACGTCGGGATGGCAGAGAATGGAAGACTAACGGGTGGGGGCGCTACTGTCTGTGGCTTTGTAAACAACGGTGGGAGTAAACGAGCAACAGTAACAGCTGATAGGAAGTTTAAAGGTAGAAGTTCAACGCTACAAATCGCGAGTAGCTGACTAGGAAGTTTCTAACCGATTTCGGTGTTAATCTTTTCAGGATAGGGAAGGGAAATATATCATCGCAGAAAGCTCCTGGGTGGTGTACGGAAGGACAGGGCGCTTCGGAACAGAAATCGTGAGTACCACCGAGGGAACTGAAGATATAGCCAGAGGCTTAGAAGGTAAAGCGGTTGTTATGATACACGAGAGAACCAACAACGTGGCGGAAAGCTTGTGAAGTCAGGACTTTAATTAAAAGACTGGAAGATGCCGGATGCGAAGCTTCTGTATCTTGTACTTTTTCTAGAGTTGAAAGGCCTTTCCTTAACTATAGGATTTTGACCTGTTCATTATGACAAATGTAAAAGAAAAGAAAAAAAAGCTTTGTGAGATGCAGAAGTCTATTTTAGTAGATGTGTGGTGTACTTCAGTAGAACAGACTAGGAACTTAGATATTCTGAAGATTAGCAGAACAGCAGCCTGGTACGTGCAATTTTTCTTGTTTCAGAAAACTAAATTATCAATGGCCGGGATATTTTAAATGAACGAAATAGTTTTAAAGACTCCAAAACACTTTGTCGTAGAACGTATTCTTCTGGCGACCCAGTCACTGGCTATCAAGGAGCATACTAATTTAAGACTTTATTACACAAATAATAGAAGCGTCGTAAATACAAGTAGTCATCTAAAGATCTTAGTAGCTGAGCAAAATCCTGATTCTAGAGAAATCAATAAAAAAATATATATATATATATATATATATATATATATATATACCGGTTAAAATGAGTATTGATAGCTATTTACTTATTTCGTAAAGAGATACACGGAACATCTGGTGATAGCGGGCTGCATTTTATCTGACGAGCTACTTTAGTTGGACCATCAAACTGAAAACTTATGGGCAAAAGTACAAATATGTAACAAAACAGTCTCTTTTATGGGTATAATACATTCCAGTCCAGACTGTACAACGAAGGATAACACATTCACCAATACAGTAGTATAATTCAGCGCTGTAATAATGGGAAACTTTGGCCTTCCTGGTGTTTACTGGGTTTCTGAAATCGGCCATGCAGGGATAAGCAAACAGTTTTTTAAAACTCTTTATGATAAATCCATACGTTCAGCATAAACTATCACCGTTTTTTTTTTTTAGATCTAACATCCAATCCTAGTTCGGTAAATGCAGTTAATTTATGTGAACCCTTCAGTACTTTTCACCATTCCGGGGGGAAGTATTGCAAACGAAGCCGGTCTGGAACGGGATTCCAACTCGGGCAACCGACCTCCAGCGGTCTAAATGCCAAGTCTGCCGGACCGCTTTGGTAACAGCGACTATCTCTGTCGTTCTGCGAGTAAGCAATGCCCCATGATCGCGGTGGATGACCAGGAATATTCTTGGTGTGATAAGAAATAGAGCGAAAGTCATTGAGGAGGGCAAAAGTTTTCAGACTGTCAAACAAAATTTGAGAGTTGTAAAGTGGGCCAGAGAAATCACTGAAAGGAAAATAGGAGTAATTCCGGTAATTATAAGCTAATTATCCTAACGTCAGCGCTACTAAAACTATTAAGAAAGTTTAGTGATGGAAGAGACGGTGTAATTTATTAACAAAAATAATCAAATTTTAAATAGTCGACTTGGCTTCACAGTGGTCGTTCTTAGCTCAGCACGTCTTGAGAATGCTACAATGGTAATAAAATGTTGTATATACTTGGAATTTGGTACGGCTGTTGACACATTTCCATATGAACCTTTAATAGCAAAATGAAAAAGATTTGGCATTAAGGCTAAAACTGTTTTTATGGCTAGAAGAATACTCACAAGGTAGACAACTCGTGCTGACTTTCTCTGAGTTTAGGACATGGGGGGTCAAAAAGCTCTGTCTTTGGTCATCTGCTTTCTTTTATATGCACAAATGATCTATATACACGTTGGCTTCTAAAATAGTGTTCTAAGGTGTTCAGATAATACTAAATTAGATAGTAAGGAAGACGATAGTGTTACAGTGAACTGATCTGAAGCATCTGCATACATGGTCGTGTAGATGGCAACTACGACGCGATGCCGTCAAGTATAAGTGTCCAGACAGCTCTAAATAAGGATTATTTACTGTAAAAAAAAAAAAATTTGCCATAAGGTAAGCGGTGTGCGGCGACTTAGTGGGAAATTAACCAAAACTGTCAAAGGTGACGACCTGAAATATAAACGCGCAAACACGTGGTTTCGGAAAGGACCTTACAGATCACGACTGCGAGTTTCGTCTTAAGGAAGAGTCGGCAGAAGGAAAGGTCACAGATGTGCAAGCGATGTAAAGATGGCGTCGAAATCTGTTGGCTTTGACGTCAGCCGGTGTTTCGTCCTAACCAGCTCGGTGTGCAGTTAGAGAATCTAAGAGCTTTTTCCTGTTTTCCGCGTTCTATGAGAAAAAGTCCTTTTAACACGGAAAGTTTGGCGGCGCATCTTTGGAAGCGCCAATACCATAATAAATCAGGCTTTCGTTCTGTTTTGACAGCAAGGCATCGGGGCTTATATAAATAACTACCCCCCCCTATCCCAATTAATAATTAAAACTGATTTTTCCAGGGAATTGTTTATCTCTTCCATGGTGATCACTGCATGCCTCTTCATATTTTAATTAAGCTGTCTACTTCCTCCAGCCTACTGCGCTCCGTTCGACGTCGCGTGTCCGCCGACATTAAATCCTTAACTTTTACAAGGAAAATTTCGGCTCGGCAAGAGGAAGAAAACGGTCGGGAACTGCGATTAGCTACCTCACTTGATTTGCGTACAGGGCCGGAGACAAAAGCCGGCTGGTAATGATTACGCGAAACGGGGGATTATCTGCTTTCCTATGGAGCTGGTGCCGAAGTCCGGGCACCTGTCACATGATACCTTTTTGGTGGTTTCTACTCTGCGGCGACGCGAAATGTCTTTAGCCTTGAACCCAGGTGGCTTGTAAACCGTACGCTTACCGGAGCTCGTCCTTTTAAGTAGCTGCACCTTTGAAAAACGAAACCTAAAGTTATGACTAATTCCCCCTTCGCAGACATCAGACGAGGCTGCTTCGCACTAAACTCATCCGCGGCTTCCGGTGACATTTTGTCTCTCCGTCAGGAAGACGTCTTGCCATCAGATGAAACCTCGTATCACGAACATAGAAGCATAATTTAAAAATCACACTCTAAAAGAACTAGGCACTGAAAAGGGTCAGTAGTTCCATCGCACCTGGGCTGGTGGTTCTCCCTCCCCTCCCTCCGCGCGATTAGAAATTACCTGAACAGGTAATCAGGAAAGGTAAACAGGCGAAGTCTATTTAAATATTAGTGCGCCCTACGTCCGCTGCCAGCGCTCTCTTCAGTGACCCGTCTCTTCTCTCTTTGACGATGAGTCTAGGCGAAGATTTCTGAACGACGCCACCTAACCAGAAACGTTTTGTGCTGGTTTTAGAGCAAGAATTACTTTTCCTTGCCTTTCTCTGATACCGAGTACAAAGCTACATGTAACGTACACTGAAAAAACAACAACAACAACAAAACACAGATGTCGAAGCTTTAAATACTTATAAAACACAAGGTGTTAAGAGCACATCGAAGTAGTTCGCGGGTTAGAATTCAGCCTGCGCCAAAAATCAAGAAACTTAAAATATCCCGATGACGACGACGACAGAAAAGGGGGAGTTCTCCGAAACGTCGGTAATTCCACAACAAACGCGAGAACGATTAAAGCTCAGAAACTCGTTTATTTACAGTTTCCTCTAAGAAATACGATGGAGGAAAATCCGTCCGCACCAGACACGTGACACTCAGAATAGAGTTATAAGTCAGGAATTTAGACCGTTTTGTTTGGCAGCATCGCGGCTGCCGACTGTCTCGGGGAAATCTCGTGCTGTTCCGGCTGTGAAAGTGTGACTGGGGCAGCCCCAAGTTCTGTAACCAGTACCAAATAAATGCGTCGTAAACAAACAATGAGCCAGGCTGCGACTGCCAGAAGAACGGTGATTTTATCCAAGATATTTCTGTGGCTTCTTTGACCTGCCGGCCGTGCATTATTCTGAGTTCCAACGTCCTGGTGACATTTGTCTTCACGGCTTGATCTGTTGTGCTATAGATACAAAATCAACCTCGGAATATTGGCTGAAAGAATAAACTACTAATTTAGCAAACCGTTTTGTTAATCTTTAAAACTACCTAGAACTTTGTTTCGGTAATTATCTCTGTAGATCCATCACAGCAGCTCGTTCGTATAGGAAGCCATTTATCTATATTTGAAAAGCAGTACTACATTATTATTTTTTTTGGTATTTGTTATTTTAATGCCCATTTTATCTCGCTTTTACCCACTAATCTCTATAAAAGTTTGTCTGCATGATACCGAGCAGAAGAACTAAACCACGTTCGGTCTATTATACGTAATGTGCGGTTAGGAAAAAAATTAACTGATTGCGTCTAGCAAACACAATGGATCTTCCCAAAGTGGAGTGGGCTGGAAGCGAGAGGATTCGCCACCGTAACACGCTATGGAAGTAAAAGCTGGTTCTTCCTGAAACGCAAAACAACACGCAGACATTTTAAAATTATTGCCTGGAAGTCTTGTACAAATTCTCGTCTGCACGCTAACGCAACTTCCGGCTTTCGGCAATCATTTCTGGTGGGGCTGCAAAGTAGCAATTTGACAAAAACCGGGCGGTCATCGTCCAGAGAAGGTAAACCGAGCGTCGATGTGCGGAAGACGTCTCGTTAGGATGTGGCACGACCGATCCACAGACCGAGTCTTCTTCAGCAGGCAATTACGGTGGGTGATTTATCCATCGGACGGTCCTAAGAGAAAAGAAAAACAAAACTATATATATATATATATGGATAATACGATCATAAGCATCGAAAGATCTTCTGACTGATGAGCTACTACCAACCATTTCTCTTTTATAGTTGATGAACTGCGCATCACGCGTGCCCGCTGCTTTTTATTCTCTTTTAAAGAATTTTAAAAAGTCGAGGAGGGAAATAACAGGAAACAGCGAGGCAAATTGTCTTTAACAGGCTTTGGCGATGCTAAGGTAAATTTAATAATGATCGCGCAGACCCGGTGGAGGGAGGCGGGGAGAAAAGATGCAGCGATCGAAAAAGGAAACTCAATTCGGCGCTCAGGTAGAGGCCGCTTTCTTAGGAGGACGAGGGCTTGGCTTGAGTTTCGTTACACAGAGAGTAATTACCATCACAGGGTAGATGTAGTTAATGCGTTTGTTACGGAGAAGAGCATCAGCGTTTTTTGTTTACCGCGGGGAGATGCTGCTTCAGTACCAAGTATGGACAAGTGACCGGACACGTGACCGGACACGTGACCGGTGGCCAAATATGGCCGACGTCTAACTTTCTGAGCAACAAAAAAAAAAAAAATAGACAAATAGGTGGCGGGAGGGGATACAAACCCCGCCCCCCCCTAACAGTAGAGGGGATCGAGTCGTGCAGTTTATCAGGTGGATACAGAGGGTGGGGGTGCGTGTTGACATCAAGTGGCTTTGATGGTTGACCTTGCTCCGCCAAACGTCTCGCTCTCTAATCCTAAGACCCACGAGTACCGTAAAACACTCCCGACTGCTGCTTCACCGACCCGTGCCGAGTTAATCAGGTTTCCGGCTCGAGTTGTTACTCTCTTTCTAGGGGAGCAGGGGAGGGGGCGGGGCGTGTCTTGGGCCTCGTCAGAAGCCGGCGAAGGACCGACGGCCGAGCCTGCACTCAGCCCCAGATGTTTTTACCTGTCTCGTTTTTGCACTTTCTAATAAATAATAAAACGACCCGTCTGCAAGTCCTTTAGAAAAAGGGAAAACGATCGGCCCTGTGAGCCTGAATGGCGGCGCTGCCTTTTAACAGGGTGGGGGGGTGTGGAGGAGGAGGAGGAGGAGGAGGAGAAACCGAGCAAATATTCCCTAGCGATTCAGGTGAATATCGAATATAGATAGCGATCTTCGCCCAACAGAGATGACGGTCGCGCGGACGTCGTGCGGAACCTCGGGGAGGGAGAGAAATAGATGCTTTATTAATGTTTTAAGTGATTTAAAAGTCGGGTCACAAAGTGGAGTTATCAGATTAGCTTTCTCTCAATATCGAGCCGCTGATGCTGAGGCGGCGGAGATCTCGATATTGGCAAATAAGGCAGAAGGGGGGAACGAGCCGCGGTTCAGCTGAGAGGATCTAATTCTTCCTCGTTAAATATCCAGCAGGCAGAAAGAATGCTGATTAATTTTCATAATAAAATCTACTGCAGAACAACTTTTTTTTTTTTATATTTTTTTATAAAATAATTATGGGTTTTAAATCATAAAGTTAACTATGTGAATGCGATGTTTAATTGGTTGCATTAACTTTGCGGTTGTGTATTTTGTTTAATTTCCTGCCGGTTCTGTTTATAATAATTGAAAGTGTTCTGGCACCGCCTCCCACCTCTGGAAACTTCACTGAAATCTAATCTTCACGATCGGTTTTAATAACTTAAATACGAGTTAATAAGAACAAAAAGTAACTTTTGAATTACTATCTCATGCATCAAATAACCAGCAGTACTTATTCTTATCAAGTGAACACTACTGCATCAAAACTGTATTAAGTGGATTATTATTCATTGCAAACTACACGGCGACTATGAATACGCGTTTATTTCATTTTTTGTCCCCGCATGGTAATGCGCGCGGACAGTACATGGGAAATAGCAGAGCGTGAGATTAACCCTAACCCTGGCTTTTTTTTTTCAAGTGATTTGTTTTTGCCCTGATGTTGATCACCTTTAGGATTGATCCTGTCTGCTTTTTTTTAAAAAAAAAAAACATATCAAACATAAAAGAAGATAATGAAATGGATCTTGTATCCATATTCTGATACATGCTTGAGTAAATCTGTCGTGTTTTCGTTTGCTTAATTCAATTAAGAATTACTGCAGTTAATTTTCACAAACAGTTTTAATAAAGAGCCATTTTAAAACGGGATATAAAGACGGCGGTTGTAAGCGATATAAGGATAATTTGTAGATGAGAGGTAAGGATGATTTGTAGATGAGAGGTAAGGATGAATTGTAGATGAGAGGTAAGGATGATTTGTAGATGAGAGGTAAGGATGATTTGTAGATGAGAGGTAAGGATGAATTGTAGATGAGAGGTAAGGATGATTTGTAGATGAGAGGTAAGGATGATTGTAGATGAGAGGTAAGGATGATTTGTAGATGAGAGGTAAGGATGATTTGTAGATGATATATTGTAGATTGAGAGGAGAGCTATGGATTTTTAGATGAGGGGGATGGTGTAGATGAGCTGGGAGAAGGAATTTAGATATGATGTAAGTGATTTATGATAGAGGTAAGATGACAGGATATAGTATTAGGTGATTTGTAGATGGAGATGATTGATAGGGAAGTAAGGATGATTTGTAGATGAGAGTAAGTGCTAAGGAGATTTTGCTGATGAGATGGAAGGATGATTTAGTAGATGCGGCTTGATTGGATGATTTATAATGAGATTATGGCGATTGAGGTGAGGATAATGATTTGTAGATGAGAGGTAAGGATGAATTGATGTAGATGAGAGGGTAAGGATGATTTGTAGATGAGAGGTAAGGATTTTGTAGATGAGAGGTAGAGATGATGTAGATGTAGATGGGTAGAGTGATTATTATGAGATTTGTAGATGGAGAGGAATTAGGAGGATGAGATTTGTTGATTTTAGATGAGGTTGGATGTGCGTAGATATAGGCGCTTGAGTTAGAGGTAAGGTACGTTATTTTGAAGGTAAGATGATTGTAGTGAGAGTATAGGCTTTTTTGTAGAGAGGTCGACGATTTTGAGAGGTAGGATGGATGTGAGATTTGTAAGGATGAATTGTGAAGATGAGAGGTAAGGATGAATTGTAGCTGCGAGGTAAGGATGATGATTGTAGATGCGAGGTAAGGATGAATTGTAGATGAGAGGTCCGGCTGACTTGTCGATGATGGCGGTCGGATGATTAGATGAGAGGTACGGATGATTTATAGATGCGAGGTAAGGATGATTTGTAGATGAGAGGTAAGGATGATTTGTAGATGAGGTAAGGATGAATTGAGATGAGCGTAAGGATGATTTATAGATGAGAGGTAAGGATGAATTGTAGTGAGAGGTAAGGATTGATTGTAGATGAGAGGAGGATGAAATTGTAGATGAGAGGTAAGGTGCTTTATAGATGAGCGGTAAGGATGATTTGTAGATGAGAGTAAGGATGATTTGTAGCTGAGCGGTAAGGTGATTTGTAGATGAGAGGTAAGGACTGCTTGTAGATGAGAGGTAAGGATGATTTGTAGATGAGAGGTACGGATGATTTGTCGATGAGAGGTAAGGATGAATTGTAGATGAGAGGTAAGGATGATTTGTAGATGAGAGGGGTAAGGATGATTTATAGATGAGAGGTAAGGATGATTTGTAGATGAGAGGTCGGATGATTTGTAGATGAGCGGTACGGTGATTTGTAGATGGAGGTAATGATGATTTGTAGATGAGAGGTAATGATGAATTGTAGATGAGAGGTAGGTAATGATGATTTGTAGATGAGGTAAGGATGATTTGTAGATAGAAAGTAAGGATAATTTGAAGACAAAATTAACAATAGAACTCCATGGTAACTACAGTATCTAGGCACACCGTTCTGCAATTTATAACGATTTATTATAGTATTTATTACAAAAAAAGAAATCACGTTACGGTTAGCTGATAGAAGACGCCAAGTTCATCTGTGTAGTATTTGGGCCTTCAGGCATACAAAAGGGTTAAATTAGAAAGTTTGAAACGCAAATAGTAGGTATTCCTTAATTCGCATTAAAACTGGTGAAAGCGAAGTTTTCCAGGAAACCATTGCCGACTCTTGTGTGGGTATAGTGACTCATTTGGAGAGCCATTACTCAAACATGATTTTAAAGTAAGGATGGAGGAAAGGCATGCGAGAGAAAGAAGAAAAAAAAATTTGAGCAGCTCCTCTCTCGCCTCTCTATCTCTCGATCTCTCGCTCTCTCTCTCTCCTCTCTCTCTCTCTCTCGCTCTCCATCTCCAGCTCTCTCCTCTCGCTCTCCCCATCTTCTCTCTCGATCTCTTCTCTCTCTCCATCTCTCCTCTCTCTCTCTCTTCTCTCTCTCTCTCTCTTCATCTCTCTCTCTCTCTCTCTCTCTCCATCTCTCCTCTCTCTCTCTCTCTCTCCATCTCTCTCTCTCTCTCTCTCTCTCTCGCTCTCTCTCTTCTCCTCTCTCTCTCTTCCTCTTCTCTCTCTCTCTCTCTCTCACATCAGCGGAACCGCGTCGACGATGATATCATATTAATTATAAATTTCAATAAATATGCAAATTCTTGCTGTCTTATCTACGAAACTGATCGTAGTCCAGGATCGAGTGGTAAAAGATGATCGAAAGATGCATTGTGCAGAGCAATGGTGATTTGTAACTTCTAAAGGTTTGAATCATGACGACAGCTGTCCTTTTATATACACTTCTTCCATTTGTTTTGTTTTAAATAGTTTTTCAGAAAATTAAAATATTCATCATTTAGTCGTCTTTTTTTTTAGAAATCCGAAATGTGGATGCTGAATGTAGATGAGATTAACGACGCAGCTGACTGAAGCCATATTCTCATCGCATTGCGAGAAATTTCTTTAAGGCAAAGCACGATTTTTATTAAATTTTATATAACTCCGGAATAATTAGGAATATTTATCAGCCAGGTGTCTTCTAAAAGATGTCTGATGCTGTAAAGATTCCATTGGCCTCTTTAGGTTGCAGCCATATGTCGGTGATGTCAGCTCAACTTAGTTCCGACAGTTTTCGAGTGTTTGAAAGCCGGTGTCTTCTGCAATGTTAATGTTCTTCCGTCGCCTTACTTCCATCAGCGCCACCCCCGGGATGGATCGAGCCAGCCGACCTGGTTGCCCCTGGATATCGTTCTTCGAAGCGCAGTCTATAGCGGTTTGAAGTTTCATTCAACAATGTGTTCCGTTCTTCGATGGCCGAGGGACATCGAAGTCAAAACTGTACAGCAATGTAAACGTGGATAGATAATTGCTTTAAATGGAATTCAATTTCCCGTAGAGTTGTGGAAAACGAGCCGGGTCCAAAGCAAGTCGGAGCCCTTCTTAATTAACAGCAAAACGATTTCTGTATGTTTGTATTTATATTCATCTCGACATGCCGCGCTTGGCCTTCTGTTGCTCACAACTCTAATGAAAACAGCTTACTGTAGACACTTCCTATGTCGATACACGATCTTCAACCTGTAGTCAGTCTTGGCAACCCGCGCAAGACAATTGCATTGCTGTCTTGATGTGTTCGAGTAGACTATATTTTTGGAACGCAAGATTGATGAAGCACAGCGGGCAATTAAGAAGAGCTATGATACAGTGGCTGTGTGTACACTTTATCGGCTGCTAAAATATGTTATCTGCAGAGTTATCGCCCACTTAAAGGGCTTCCGTAATGGATATTATAGAAAACAGGCACTAGCAGATCGGAGTGATAGGAGCCCGTGTTAGCTTACCAATTTAGGAATCAGCTAATGGGGTAACCATTGAACAAGATGATAAACGATCATAAGAAATGATGGTAATAAACAGCTGACCGCACCACTGTCACAATAATAATCAATGATGAGAAAATACGCGGAGAAATATCAGGACAATGTTGTGAAGTATGGCAGGTCCACTCTAGACGGCTTCACGTTACTTTAATTATAAACTTATCTATGCATGTATATTTTTAATTTATGAAGCTATTTAATTAATTTTTTCTGTTCAGATTTTTGAAAATTTAAACAGTTATTTACATTTTAACTCTTTCAGATAGCAGAAAACAGGTAAAACTATACATCGCCATGTTTGAGAGCCCTTTCTTTTTAAATTGGTTTTCAGCTAATTCCAGCATAGCCGTAACAAATCCCACAAATCAAAGGAAGAAATAGGGTTGAATGATTTTTGTTACAACACTAGTTATGAGTATTTGTACTGGTTGGTGCGTTAAATTACCATTAACGATGGTGGTTTCTTAAGGTAACCACAGAAAGCAACACAACAACCGTGTCCTTATCTCGTCACCAAAAATCTACAAATGACGTCACATTTTCCGCCTGCGTTCCTCCTTAATAAGTTTAATCACTAAAAGTAGAGAAATTAATAAAAAATCATTAAAAAAAAAAACATTTTGATTTTAAATTTGAATTAAGTAATGCATAATTTTATATACCTATTTTAAAAAAATATTTAACGTTCTTAATTCTATAATTAATTTTAATCAGTTTCAGCCTAGAAAACACTGTACTTATATTATGTACGTTTTGACTAATATTTTGTTAAGAATCAAGCATTAAAAAAGTTTCTGATTTTAAGAAAAGGATGAGCCAAGATTAGACGAGGTGATGTGGAGGGTGCACAGTTATGGAAAATTTAGCAGTGTACGCTGGCAGAGCTACAAGAAGTTTTTGCTGGAAAAAATTGCTAAATCCAACAATTCTTTCAAAAATTTAATTGAAATATTATCGCACTAGTATCTTGTTTCTGCTCGATCCCGAGCACCCGGTCATCAGCTTTCGGTAGGAATCCCGGATATTTCTCCACGTAAGGTCCACGGCTCCAGGAAACCGACGAATCGGCAGCCGGTCCAGAATTTGGAGTCCCCCGCGAGCCATGCTCATTCAGAACTGCCAGCAACGTGAAGTCTCGCGACGGGGTCACGTTACTCCCGCGGTCTCCCGTCTGATAGCCGGGTGGTCCACGGGGGGGGGGGGGGGAAACCACATCCCAGAATCTCTCGCCGCTTCGCGTTCTCGCTCCGAACGGTGACTCGGTCGTTCTTCTAATAGAACACTTACTGTCGGCCATCTTAAAACAATCCGACTGCCTCCCCGCACCCGCACCCGCGGGTTTAACGACAAACCCAGACTCAGCAGCTGATAATCCCAGAAAACCTTCATTAAACGAGACTCTCGTCCGAAATACGCCCGGCGCGCAGCGGTGCTCGCCTACGCGATTGTCTGTAACATCCGGGCTATCGAGACGGTTTTCTTACACCGAAACAATCCAGAGATTAATGTTTACTAATTCTTTTTTTAAATTTTTCGCGCACAGGTGTGAACACCTGTAGACTCGGGGTGCGATTATTATGCCCCACTCACGTGTTCGCAGATGGCGGTACGGTTAACCACAGATGGGCCCGAAAATACGTTGACTTTGCTAGATTAGTCGTGCCTTATTGTTTATTTGCTGCTGTTGCAGCGGCCATGTCGCCCACGTCAGGCGGAAGGAGAGAGAAAACAACTCGAGACAGCTGGACCGTCTCAGCGGCGGGTCCGGAACCTGGATAATCGCACGGACACAGCTTCTTCGCTAAGCCTATTACGGCTAATACGCCGCGTGTGGTGGTGGTGGTGGTGGGAGGGTGGCAGCACCCAGTCGATATTCCGTTAATTCTCTCCCCACCACCCCTCCAGCCTCACTGCTGGCTCCGCGCTCGCATCGATTCCCTCTGTCTGGAAACATGGCGCTGACTCTTCGCGCTGTTTGTTTGTTTGTTTGCTGTCATCAAGTGGCAAAAGGTCGAGACCCCGCCGGGGAGCCGGGTCTGGGCGCTTCCAGAATTATGCATTTAAAGGAAGACGTGTTAAGTTTCCGCCTTCAGTCGCCTCTTTCTCACAAGTATTTAGATGCCACTCCGAGCGTCATCAGCTAACGCAGCCGTTCATTCCGTCATCGAACCAGGAACGCACCGTCTTCAATCCAAGCGAGCAACAACAATAACTTCATCGACGGCGATTTTTACCAAATAAAGTGGTAATAAATCCGTGTGTGAATTATACGCATTAACCCAGAATAAATAACATGTGTCCTACGTTGTCTGCCATGTCGTTCTCTCCTCTATCTGATTTGTTAATATGAAACCTTCTCCTGCACCGGTCAATAACGGGATCAATGTCGGTCGGGATGAGGCGGCAGGGAGGAAAGTCGAACTCACACAAAGAGGAGAAGTGAACTCTTTGAAAAGCAAATAAGGAATTTACTTTTTTTTCTCTTCTTCTTCTTCTTTTAATGTCTTGCTTCTTCTTAATTCATTATTTACTATTGACGTGCGCAGTCAGAAGTAGACTCTTGAGCACGATCGTCCACGTGACCCGGTGGAGTATTTCTAGAGACGGAGTGATGCTGTGTCTGTGTGGAAAACCAAACAAAAGTCTCTTTCACTCTCGTGCCAAAAATCTATTAATTTTATTTGCCCATAAACCTCGTAATCCTTTCACCGGGCTCAAATTACTTTCATTTTCTCCTCCATTTCTTTACCTTGTTTAATTCTCCTACTACTTAAGCAGTGGAATTCGGAAAACGTTTGCTGATAGTTTTAACGCCTCCGGCAATCGATGGAGAGGCCTGTACCGCCGACTTTAACGATATTAAATTCGAATTTCTATAACACCCTCATCGATTATCCTATCGATCACCCTAACGAACAGAGGGTGTAGTTACTTTAGTTTGCCGGTCCCCGTTCTGTGAAACTGCGAGCTTACAACTGATATAGGTCTTGTTTCTGTTTTTTTGTTTCGTTTAAAATTATAATATCGGGTAGAAGTCTGTAGCAACTAAACTACCTTAACTTTTTAAAAAAGGGGGGGCGACCGGTGAGATCCAGTGTTGGGTTACTGGGACTGCCGTGATTGAGGGCCCCGAGTTCGACTCCCGCTCGAGACGGGCTCCACTTGGCGTACCTTGGGTTTTTTTTGGCTCCAGCCGGTGTTCTCCGGGTACACGTGGTGGAGGTTGAGAGGGGAAACGATCCCCATCTGTACCCAAGCGATGCCCCACCCCTTCCATCTTTAGCTCCATCCTGCGAGATGTCCTTAGGTCTGGAAAGCCAGGACGCGGATTCGGCTAGAAGAATTCCTTACACTAAAGGTTGTACGAGTTTCCAATTATTATTTGCCATTTATTTTGTAAATGAATAGGATTGAGAACGTGTCTGAAATGTACATGGACAGCCAACCCTTGTGGTAAGGCGCAAACAACTGCCATTTCTCGATTCATCGCAAAAAATTTTTTTATTTAAATCTAAAGGACAGGCGATAATAGACTGATGTTACGTGATTCAGCCCCCCACTAAATTGTTTTCTAAATCTGGATTCGGTGGTTCAAGTATTCCACGCATTCAGAAGTTTAATATTTCGATGGAGCCTTCCTTCTACCGCCAGAGGACTCCGGTGGTGCGCGTGCGGCCATGATCACGTGTCATTCTCGAACGGAGAGGCTCGACTGTGCCGGATATCCGAGTCTTCATCTCCCCCCCCCCTTCCGTGGTCTGCTACCATAATCTGTTCCCGCATATATGTTTATATAAAGCACTTTAAAAAAAAAAACAAAAAAAACCGGTCGCTTCCACCTTAATCAAGCCGACGACCTTCTCCTAACGTTGGGCTTTAATATATATAATATATATAAGGAGGTGGAGAAATGTACGGGAAATAGCGGTACGCGGTTGGCGTCGGTGGACCCGCCGACCAGGGGAGGGTACTCCAGCGCCTCCAACCTCTTTCTCTCGCTTTCCCCATAAATTATTACATCAAATGGTCGCATCCAAGAGCGACTCCGACGCTAACCTGCGAAATAAATGTATTATTTTACTGGAAGTGGAGAGTAGCTGGGGTTCGTTTCGCTTGTGG
Organism: Nautilus pompilius; assembly: GCA_018389105.1. NCBI lineage: Eukaryota > Metazoa > Mollusca > Cephalopoda > Nautilida > Nautilidae > Nautilus > Nautilus pompilius. The sequence continues at coordinate 13,924 of JACATO010000482.1, read as the reverse complement.
AAGCTTGTTGTTGGCATTTTTTATGGAAACCCCCGGCTTTAATGAGCTGGCTAAACTTAGGATTTGTCCCATGGAAATGCAGCTTAATCTCATAACGAGGCTTTTGCCTCGTTGATCCCTCGCTGAGAGACGGGCTGGGAGCACTCGGCATAAAATTTTTATAATTAATTTTCTCACAAACGTAAGTTTTTCGAATTCCTTTGGAAGGAGAAGAAGCAGCGGTCGGTTAAATTGTGGGCCCGAGGGACCGTCGTTTCCCTCTTATAAACCCCGTTCAGCCAGCCAAAGAAAAAACGGGACCGGGCAGAGAGACGTGGAGAAACAAAACTCTCTTTACGCTGAACCTTGCAAATTAGAATCTTTCTTTCTTTTTTTCTTCTCTCTCTCTCCCTCTCTCTCCTCTCCTCTCTTCCTCGGCTAATCGTCCCGCATTTGTCCTAAGGGGACTTGTTCGCTGGAAGACTCGATTTGACACCTGCGGGCTCACGATGTCGTTATCGTCAGCTGGGCTGTTTTATGGCACCGCGGGGCAGCTCCGTGTCTTAATAGAGCCGGACTCGTTTGGCGGAAATTTTAGTTTATATTTTGAAGATACCACAATAAATGCCCAGCGAGAAGTGTATTACATATTTACGTTCCCGAACGTGGCCCGCGGACACGTGCACCCGAGCCATCGCCGGGATACGGTGTGATGTAATTAGGTGTAGAATTCTTTAACAGAAACTCATTTCGTGCCGACACCAGGCGTGACCCCTTTTGTGCTTTTAAAAACTGCATCTGATGTGGCTGGCTCTCTGGTGGGTGGCATTTTTCTAGCTGTTCCTATTAAATTTACTTACCTAATAAATTAAATACTGTCAAGCTCTTCCTTATAAGCAGACGTCGACGCTTTCCCCTAAGCATTAAAATTTTTCCTAACCAATTGGCTAAGGTCTCTTTTTTCTCCGTGATCATAAGCCGTTATTAACCGAGATGTCCTTGTGGGCAATTTTACGCATCTTGAACAATCTTCTCTTAAAATATTTGAGAAGAATAAATATAAAGTAAAAATAAGCAATTACAGTAAATGCTATGCAAGGCGCACATAGTCATATATGTATATATATATATATATATAAGAGAGAGAGGAGAGAGAGAGAACGTGAATACACAGAGGACATGACGTCAGTGCACCGACCGAGAGAGATGACGTCTGTACAAAGGGAGAGATGGACGTCAGTAGACCGAGAGAGATGACGTCGGTACACCGAGAGAGATGACGTCAGTAGATCGAGAGAGATGACGTCAAGTACGCAGAGAGATATGACGTCGGTACACCGAGAGAGATGACGTCAAGTACGCAGGGAGATATGACGTCAGTAGACCGAGAGAGATGACGTCAGTGAACCGAGAGAGATGACGTCAAGTACGCAGAGAGATATGACGTCAGTATACCGAGAGAGATGACGTCAAGTACGCAGAGAGATATGACGTCGGTACACCGATAGAGATGACGTCAAGTACGACAGGGAGATATGACGTCAAGTACGCAGAGAGATATGACGTCGGTACACCGAGAGAGATGACGTCAAGTACGCAGAGAGATACGAGTCAAGATACGCAGAGAGATATGACGTCGGTACACCGAGAGAGATGACGTCAAGTACGCAGAGAGATATGACGTCGGTACACCGAGAGAGATGACGTCAAGTACGCAGAGAGGTATGACGTCAGTATATATATATGACTCAAATACCTCCTTTATATACGTCGCGACATTTGTGGAAAACCAGTGGGAAAGAAAAAAAATCACTTTTACAACTACGACTGCTGGAACAGCGAGAAAAGACTCGAGAACGGTTTTAACAGCGCCCGGTTAAGGTTCCAGGATACGGTAACGAGACCAAGATTACCATGCACCAAGAAGGATCTATCACCGAGAAGGACACTATCGGTTACGCCCTTCTCCTCTATCACTCGGGGTCCACCGCGCGCCCTGACTGAATGCGATGTTCAGCACCACCAATGGCGGAATAGCGCATGTCATCTCGCTTCCCTCTGCAGCATCTTTTTTTTTTAAAAAAAAACAAAAAACAAACAAACTAATTATCTTCTTTCTTTTCTCGAGTGGCGACTCCGTGCCGTTCAGCTCGAGCCAACCGTACGCTCGTGGGCGATCAGGATGTGTCGAAAGCAGGGATACGGACAACACAATCAAAGCCGAGATATATGATTTCATTCAACCGTGAAAATGCTACCTCACGGTTATCGATGCAACCTGAATAACCATGACTACCAAAAAGGGGGGCATATAGAGATGCTAGTTTTAAAACGCAAATGTGTGTGCTTAACTTCGTGACGTAACTGATAATTAAATGATACTGCGTTTAGAATCGATTTATCGATAATACGACAGCATGAGACAGGTACGGAGTGTAGATCTTTTACAATGATCAGCAGTAACACGTCGAATAGCTTTCCGGGCGTCACGCCTCATTATCTCTGCGTGCCAGCCAAGGTTTCTGAAAGAACACACTCTGAGAATGCCAAAAACTTGCTTCATTGCGAACGCATTTCTCGCAGACTTATGTGTAATGGCCCGGTCTGGCGCAAGGACTCTTTTGTCACGCCATCAGAAGCTCTACTTTGTCCTCGCTGTTCTTCTCTTAAGATCATTAAGTACGAGCCAGATTTTAGACCATTCTTGAGTGGAAGTTACAATATTTGTTTTGTGGTTATTTTTTCATAGGTTAAACCTTGTGTTCCGTCGTCCAAACCAACAACTTACAGATTTCTTTTTGACCCGGCCAGCAGACCACATTCTGCAGTGGTGAAGTCAGGGGTCTTCACTCTAAGTTCCAATTCCAGGAGATACTTGAGCATCTCCGACGCGAGGCTGCCCGCGCACGTCACACGGGCTCTTCTTGGCCCCTTCAGCTCTCCAGCTTTCACCGAAGTACCGCCTTTCAGAAATGTGAGTACTGACACCATTCCATGTCACCTGAACAGGGAATGTATTTAACTAAACAGAATTTATTCCCGCAACGACGTGATCTGCTTTGATCCAACCAGTGTAGACTCCACACCAGAAAAATGATAAAAGAAAGGATTTTCAATTGGAAGCTTTTCTGGTCGACGTCTCACTCCATTGCCAGCCGTCTCGCCCTCAAAATCGACAGTAGAATTTTCGGGCTGCTGTCAAACATGGGCCCCGGTGGTAACCCTTCCAGAATTAGAATCTTTCACAAGTTCACGAGTGAACAAACGAAAAGATATTACAGGTAATATATATATATGCTATTGTTGACATTCTTTTTAAAGAATGAGGTTCGTGTGTAAAATAACAATCGAAGGACCTGAGCGAGCGCACAAAGATTGATATCCAGAGCGTGTTATAAGCAATCTGCAGTAGTTCGTTCGTCTCCTTCGGCGTCACTATGGATCCAAGAGCATTAACCGTGAAGAAGGTCGGCACAGCTTTACAATACCTCATCTTTGAGACTCCGTGACGTTCAGGGTTAATGTCAGCAGCAGAAATGTCCGACACCTGTCTGGTGGATACCAAGAGCAAAGTAACAGTCTGACCATATTACGAGAAGAACGTACCATCGGAATTATTCACCACATTTTTAAAGAAGACCGTTTTTTAATCACGAACTTATGTGGCGCGTAGCGCGCTTGCTAGTCGCGGTGGCTGCCGTTCGGTCCGAACTGTATCCGAGCTTCTGTTCACCGTACACTCAACACGAATTATTTACCAGAGTTTTAGGGTTAGAAAAAAACGCGCCGCCGGAACGAGGTAAAATATAGATTTTCAAGACCGCTGCCGCTAACGTGAGAGTAACAGTCGGTCAGGCAGAAGTCTACCGACATAAATTTGTCCAGGGAGACGCCGAGTCCGTGGTTGGTATCGTGGAATACTCCTGCCATACGTCCAAAAACTCTTTTCTTTTTATGTCGCGAAGGAACAGAGCTGTCGTCAGGGGGCTTAAGCGGCCCCCCACCAAATAGACTGCTCACTGCTGTGGAGACGCAACCGAGAGAATAATGATGCAGAAGATGCACCTTTTTTTTTTGCAATATTTTTTTCGGATCGGGGAACGAGGAATTTTTTGGGCACGCACTCGGTAAACTGCCGAGAGCGATAGGGGAAGCACGATATATATATATATATAATCCTGCGATGGACGAACACATCTCGCCGGCTCTCTTCCCTTAATTAGCCATCCCAGATTCCGCCGGTTGCGCATTGAGAACACGGGCACGTGGCCCAGACCAGTCCAGTTTACATGCCGATTGCTTAACCGAGATAATTTGCGATCACAATTACGTTATTTCTTGAATTGGCGTCGGGCGGAGCTCGTAATAATTACGAGCAAATTGACATTAACCGTGTCACGTGGTATCGCGGGCCCGCCATCACCCTCCTGTGGACTGGCGCAGGTTTCGGACGTCTCAAAACCTCCGGCTACCGATGATGGCCGTCGACGAAAGAGTCAGACCAATAACAGCTGGAATCTTATAGATTCTTGGAGAGAAAGAAGAAGAAGAAGGAAAAAAAAAAACAAAATCAAAACGATCCGACAAGTTTTTGTTTTTGTTGTCTCCCCCTTGACTTTAGAATCTAAAGTTAGAGAGAGACTGACTTACAAATTTCCAAACGTAGCATGGCTAATAAACGCAACCTTCCCTTAACCTGGCTAACACAGCTAGTTCCAGAATGGTCTATATATATATATATACATACACACACACCTTTTGATAAGAGTCGCACCAGCAAACACTTAATAGTGTGTCGCAGGGGCGAGCTTTTGGACCAATACTGTTTTAGATCCAGTTGTCAATAATAAAAAGCTTGCAGGTGATACTAAAATATAGAGTTTATACTGAAAGGAAAGGAAGTCATTTCCAGGTAAATTTGAATAACTGGTCAGTTAAGTTGGAAATTTAATCTAATGGATTTTAAAAGGGGTGGGGGGCAAAATTACTTAAATTGGCAACAGGGATAGTTAGAGTCATTATTAAATTGTGTGACACTAAACTGGAGAAATAAAATTTTAAAAAAAAAGATGTCGCGGTTTAACTGGTAATCAAATCTCAGATAGGAGGAGCAGGCACATGTCAGATGTAAACAAAGCAAACAGAAAGTTAAGAGTGATTAACAGGATTGTTATTGAACGTAAAAGTAAAGAAGTTTTAGCTCCATTGTATAAATCCTTGGTGCATCCTTATCTTGGATGTGCTGTGCAGGGCTGAATCCTTATTTGAGAGATGAGACTGGCATTTATCGGTGAGCTCAGCACAGACAGGGTGGGTTGTTGTTTTGTTTTTTTTAGCATATTCGAGGGTCATAAGCATTTAAAATATACCGAAAGAGTTAAAACCACGTGATCTACTAAGTTTGAATTTGCAAACTTTTAGGAAGAGATCTGATAGGGTCGGTCAAGGTAATTAAGTTTAGTCCCTAATGCTAAGGGTCATACTTACAAAATAAATTAAAATTAAAGCTAGACTAGATATAAGGAAAAATGTAATTTCCTTAAATAGATAAAAAAAACAAAAAAAAAACAAACTAGAATCGTCAATGAGTGAAATAAATTACCGACAAATGTAATTAACACGCATCGCTCGGATTTTTTCATCTTTGTAAATGTTTCAAGCGACCTTTCATGGTCCGTCATCTTTACGATTGCCCCAAGCCCTCCTTACGCCATCCTTTTCGCAGATCTCTCGAAGCTGCGTTCCGCTATACCAGCTCACAGCTATCATCTTGGAGAGCTGGTACAGATAAAGCCTTCGTTCTGTAAAAATGGGCGAGCGGGCGTCCAGCCATCTTAGAGGATTGTAAGGGGCAAAGAGAAAGGAAGAAGTAAAAAAATGACACCTGTGCAGAACTCCTAGGAGATGGAGAGAAAACGACATAACAACAGGATGAGTCTTAGGGGGTTGGGGGTCACTCATAAAGGCATCTAACGAGATGGTGCCCCAATAAACGCGCACTCCCCCCTTTGGTCTTTATATCTCCTGTCACTTATTAATGAACCTTTAAAAAAAAAAAAAAGATATTTTAAAGGAGTGAAAGTAACTAAAGAGGCAACAAGCTTTATATATATATATTCTTTTCTTCTCCCGCTAACGCTCTAGGAAAGAGTGGAGTTAAAGGGTTCCTACCGCAGTTTCCTTTCTTCACGAAACGAGACAACAAACAAAAAAGGGAAGAGATTTTCTCCGGAATTTAACCCCGCTATGTCACCCGACCCCTCCGCTTTGTCGCCGATACATTTGTATGCATGAAAAAACACCCTGCCTATGCAGATTTTAATTGAGCTGGAAAACACACGTTGAAGCGGCGTTTTGTCCGCTGTACTCCGTTGACGGAGGCTCGTGACAGGGGTCCTACACCGAAAGAATGGCTGGCGATAAGTGTGTTCGCTGCAGCCAGCCCCTTCCCCGGTCTCGGGGAGCCGCCGATCAGCCCGCGTATGTGTCGGGGAGGGAGCGGCCTACCCTCCGCCCGACACTTGTCTTCCTCAGACGCCGATTGTGTCAGTTTATCTGGCGCACAATCCTTTTAATTATCCGCTTCGCCGGGGGGGGGGGGAGAGGGGGTCCCTCTCTGATTCCCTGATTATCCGAGTGGCCGCGAATTATCCGCTACGATTAACCGTTCTTACAGCATGAACGTGAACTCGTAATTGGAAGTTTGCTTGGCCTGTGTTTTCCATTAACAGATCTGCGGGCGGGGCCCCGGCTACCACAACAATGGCCTCCCCCCCATTCATCCACTCGCCGAGATCGATTACAACATATGAAACCCACGGTGACGGCCAAGGGGGACTCCGAGCGGCGAGTCGTCGGATGTTTCCAGCCGTTTGTCTCCCCACCCCCCCCAAACTGGACAACGGCCGAGTCCGCTCGCGTCGTGAGGAATGGCCCAGCGGGGCTTGGATATGAAGTCGGGTGGGACTGCGACCCGGACACGCGCCCGGCCCGTTAACCATCCGGGACCCTCGGTGAATTGCGTTCATTTGCGGCTCTTATGAGATTAACAAACAACGACCCCCCCCCACCCTCTCTCCATTAAACTCTTAATTTCCTTTATAGCATGAAAGCACGAGAGGTTTACGTGCCGAGCTCGGCCCGGCGAAGCACTTGTTGTAGACTCCTGTCCCGTCAGTTAGACTGATAACTTGGAGCGGAAATTGTACGGAGGCGAATCTATTGTTACGGCGGATGTTTTGCATCTGCGGCGCTCACGTAAGTCTTAAGGCGAATGTCTACCTCTATATCCTGTCTCTGATCCGAACCCTTGTACTTTCCATTAGAAGGTGAAGCTTGTTTCCGTCACTGCATTTTAATTATCGGTCGCCCCCACCCCTCACCCCCACGCACCGCCACACAACACACAACACACACACACACACGAAAAAAAGCTTTTAGATTCGAATTTCTTGCGTAAAATAGAAAGAAATTAAGATAGGATCTGGAAACCGTACTCCGCTGCCATAATGCTGCCCGCCGGTCGGCGAGGCTGACGTTTAGAGCTGGCTTGGTTGATGAATGGCTGAAATCGGAGTCCAGCCGTCACCCATCACACCAGAGCGAACTTCCTCTCCCGGGCCGGCATGTTCGGCGCACGCTAAATTTCTCTGCTGTCACTCGGCTGTGCGAGCCAGACGGGTCCTGCAAATCCGCCCCAGATCGCGTCGTTTTTCCGAATGCGCCGAAAAGGGCTTTCGCTCGTTTAGAATTTCCTCGGATACTTTGAGAACTTTGGGGCCAAAAGGAAATGGGCAGGCAGGGAGGGAGAGGGAGAGAGAGAGAGAGAGAGAGAGAGAGAGAGAGAGAGAGAGGAGAGAGAGAGAGAGATAGAGATGGGGAGAGGGGAGGGGAGGAGGGAGGAGAGAGAGAGAGATAGAGCTCTCGAAGAGAGAGCTAGAGAGATATACCTAGCGGGAGACAGAAGATTCTCTACTCTCCTAGATCGCTCTCCTCCGTCTCATCTCCTCGATATCTAGAGCTCTCTCGAGATAGCTTTTCTCTCGATAGAGACTCTGACAGATCTCTCAGAGAGCATCGAGAGACTCTCTCTCTCTATAGATTCCTCTCTCAGAGAGAGGAGCCGAGATCTAGAGCTCGAGAGAGAGAGAGAGAGAGAGAGAGAGTTGCTCTCTCTCCAGAGAGAGACCAGAGAGAGAGAGGCTCGAGCTTTTGAGAGAGAGTTCTAGGGTTTCTCTCCCGCTCTCCTCCCCTCTCTCTCTCGTCTCTAATGAGCTCTCTCTCTCGAGCTCCCTCCTCTCCCCTCGTTCTCGCATCTCGCTCCCTCCTCCGATCGCTCTCGCTACCTACTCTCCCTCTAAACCTTCATCTCTCAGCATCTCTTTGATAGACTTCAGTTTTTATTTTCTCTTTCATTCCCTCTCGTTGGCTAACAATACATCGTAAACTACCCAGCAGGTCTGGAAATGTTTAGATCCGATATTAAAATTAATTATGTCGTTGTTTTTTTCGTTATCCGGCGCAAACTGGGGGCTGTTATGATTTCGTTTTCGGGCTGCATCAGAAATATCGCCGTGCAAGGATGAAACACGGCAGCCACTAATTGGAATTACTCTACGGTCGATACGATTGGATATCTAATCAATGGTGGCACTCAGGATGCTTTTGCGTAATCTGGAGAAACTCCGAGGATTACCTCGTCTGATGCCCTTTTCTACTTGCTCTCGCGCCATCGATTGTCTTAGGGGCTTCTCTTTGTTTCACCTCCGGTCGTTTTCCGTTTTAACTAGGGCCTGCCAACTAACCAGGGGTACGTTTATTCGTCGATTTATCCCCGAGCCACCTCACCGTCACCGCCTTAGCAACAACGACCCGGTCAGATTGGTGGCCGGAAGCGCGAACGGTCCGTATGGGGTAGCTAGCCGACGATCGAGTAGCCCGAGGGACGGCAGTGACACCACCTCCTCCACCTCTGTCTCGTCGACACCCAGGTATTAACATTTTTAACGGTTTTTTGTTGTTATTTCCTCCTCTTCGCGGGGGACGCCCACCCAAGACACCCGGTCTTCACTGCTGATCTGTGCGGCCCTTACCACATATAAAGGTTCGCGTCTTGATTCCCGCATATGCTTTTAACAATCTCACGATGTCCCCACCCCCCTTATTCTCCTGTAATCGAAAATTTAATTATGAAAAAAATACTCACTGTTAAGGGTTTTTTTGAAAGATTTTACCACCCCCCCGCCCATTAACGTAACAAAAAACCCATTAATTTCATCCGACCAGACAAAAGCCTAAAATTTACAGAGATCGATATTAAGATCATATGTAGGCATGACCGGAAAAAAGCGGATGCCTTCTACACAGGTGATAGCATCGAATTTAATAAATACTCCTTCGTATTCTGCGGCAGCAGCAGACATGGGATATCCAAGCGCCTTGTTAATATGCTGTACGTCCGTGTTCAATCCCTCCACAATTGTAATTAACTCGGTACCGCATCTCCATTAGTCGATGTCGCGGGCGGTGCGCGGGATGATGTACTGAAACACCCAAAAAGGGCAGGAAAGAACCTCGCTCCTGCGATCATCGTTTCGAGGAGAGGTCGGAAAGGTTCGTCCAAAGCCGCTCCTCGCCGGTACAGCCCACCCAACGTTACTCTGGCTGGCCCTTCCTTCCGGGAAGGCTCCGCGCGCCTCGGGGTTCGCGTTAAAACCACCAATTAGCGCTCCCAGTGACGTCGGCGTGAGTTATCGTTTTAACTCGGAGATGACTGCGTTTATAATGCACGGATTTGATCCAGAATCAAAATGAGCACCCGCTTTAAAAGAGCTTTCTTCTTGGTGGATAACGCGGGTTAAGACGCCCGTTGGGGTCCCATGTTCTCGCACGCGCAGTGCCTTATTTGGGGGGGTGTGTGTGTGGCGGCGGCGCACTGCCGACGATCCAAAGTGACCAGCACAAGGCGACCGACCGTGAGCGGATGAAGCCCCGTTATTTGTATGCGCGATTTTTGGTGGAAACATTTTAAGACGTTGTTGCATTCTTTTGATCTTAATGTACCCGGAAGAAACCGAGGCTAACAGTTCTGAGGTGAGTTGTTAAGGCGCCCCCCGGTAACGAGGCTGTAACTGACGTCATATGCTTTGACATGTGTGACGTCGGTTGTGGTTTGTTTATCTGTATGTGTAATTAGGAACTACTGGCCAACGAACAACGCATCCCCTGCAACGGCTTGCATCAGTCTCCCTTTTTTTTTTTAATTACTTTTATAAAGTGCGTGAAGGGTTAATGGGAATGTATTTGTCCAAGATTAGCACCTGGTCACCGCCTGTACTGTGGTAACTGCTTTTACCTACCTTGGTAAATCAACCTTGACGGATCGACACACACACACACACACACAACACACACACACACACACACACACACACACATACACACACACAACACACACCCCACCCCGACACTCCCCCTTTTTTTTTTCTTTTTTTTAAGGGACAGGGTCATTTGTTGAAGCGTCGAGAAACCGAAAGTATAAAACAGGAAGGAAGATTGGTCGTCTCAAAACTTCTGAGTTCTTATATTCATCCCCTGACTGGTGAGGACCAGAATCGATTTCCGCAGATATCAGCAGCCCAGGAAGTCGGATTTCGGTTCCAGAAATTGATTGGTCTATCAGCTTCGGCGACAGGCGACGCGCTGTTAAAGTAGCCCGCCGCAGCACCCCAGCCCGCCCGAATAACCCTAATTCACCACACCTATGATAACGGGACGGACAGACCAGTCGGACGGAGTCCGTCCGGTCCAGTATGTAGGGGGAACCTATCGTGAAGCGAGGTAAAAAAAAAAAAAAACAAATTATTTTTCTGAAACCCGACTGCTTCAGATCGTCGATAATTCGGGAAAGAAATGCCTCGTTTCTAATCCCGCCGCTAGACGGCTCTTCGATCTTTCCTCGGCCTGTTTCCATTTAATTACGGATGAGTTATTTTATTGGTGGGTCCAATATTAAGGCCGCGGTTGTATATAAACAGATACGTGCATACCGTCCTTTCCAAAAACTTTAATTACTTGGAAAAAATGTTTAATTACAAATGGAGGAACGTAAACAGCAGCTTTAACTAATTCTCGGTTGTTGTTTCTGTTTTTGTTTTCAAATTATAAGCATGATATTGGCACATTTACTAACATTTTCGTTAGGAACACAGTGCAGTGTAGGTGCAGTACAATCAAAATATATTAAAAGTCACATTAGAAGAATGAGATATGCATAAGTTTTGTTTCTCTCTCCATCTCCATCTCTCCATCTATCCTCTCTCTCTCCTCTCTCCTCTCTCTCTCTCTCTCTCTCTCTCTCTCTCTCCTCTCTCTCTGTATAAAAGACAAGCTTCCATATTTCATAAATAAGTAGAAAATCATAGTTATGATGCTTCAGTCTACATGGGAATAGAAAAAAATATACATTTTAGATTGTCTCTTTTTATTTTCGTAATAAAAAAAAGAAGAAATATTCTGATTTCGTTTATTTTTTCATGTGATAAAATAGCTACTGTTTCTGTTCGCTTTAAAAAAAAATCTAAATATGCAGATGCGGTGCCGCCTCCCACATATTAATTTTAGAAACTCCACAAAACGGACGTACCTACCCGGAATTTACATATTCCAGGTATGACCATGTATATCGGACGTCTAGATGTGCACAATCACCGTTAGGCCTAAATTGGGCGGAATACCCGAGGTCGCATTGTAAGCCGGTCAGAGTCGGCGACAGATCGCCAAAGATCTCGACATTTCTCGCCAATCTGCGGCCGACAAATGTCGAGTGGTTTACCGAGACGTCAGGACAGGGTTAATCCGTCGTTACTCGCCATGTCCGCGCTCACCGTCAAGGTATTGCCGCGAATCGGACTACAGAAGGCGTATATCATCGGGTGAGGAATTTCTGTCTAGGAGAAATGAGATGTCCAGAGAATATATTTGACAAGACTCCCGCCTTCCAGAGTTATGGCGGCGCGTGCTCTTCTTCTCCGATGGGTCGGGGTTTCCGCACTTCACGTCCGAAATTCGCACCTGGATATCGAAAAGACCCCCCCCACACACACACACACCACAAGGACTTCCAATGCTAATGCCTTCAGCCGTTTCAATGACACACCTGTCACCGTGCCGGTGAGATTCGCTCTCACTGTTATTAAAGATTGGTATCAGTGTGGAAAAGGAATCGATGCATTCAACGTCTTCTTTGGATATTTCACAGCTTCGAATTGAATCCGTCCGAGCATCTGTGGGAACATCTAGATCGTCAGCTGAAAAGACGATGGACAGGTTGCTGCCATCAGCTATGATTGGGATTGAAGGAAAATATCACACGGACGCAGGAGAAGCGGGGGGGGGGAGACCAGACCGTGACACAAGGTCTCGTTGATCCATTGCCAAACAGGGTCGAGATTCCTTGTGCTGCAAAAAAACGTTGGCTTCCCGACCAAGAACCAACCGGAGGAATCTGACCCTCTTGCTCGTTTTAATCCGCCGTTTTCCCGAAATAAACTTACCTAATGTAGTAACAAGAAGTTTCCAGATTGTGGCGGGAGAGCAGGTTGGTGGGTCGGGTGCCTGTTGACGTTCACTAACCAGGACGTCCGTCTGCTTTCTACGCACATCCGGAAACTGACTGATCGAATTAAAGATGCTGCGCCTGGCGTACGGAATTTCTGTCTTTCAAAAGAATTGTTTCCGAAATATCATCTTACGATTATCCCTTGATATCTGATTAACAGTTATGCACAATCTAAAACTGCCGTACACCTGTAATTCATTTTCTTTTTTTTACTTTTTAAATGACAAATAGATGCTACCGGCCCGGCGGAGTAGAGTCGTGGCGACGTCACCGCCAGGGAGAGTCGTGCGCACCAAACAAAACTTCGCGGAGTGGGGGGGGGGGACAGATAAATGCGTCGTTCGCGACCACAAGTCATTTAATTCCTCTTGTGTCGGTGAAGGTTCTTCTATACGGCGAACGAGTACTCTAAGTTATTCTGGCATTTTCTCTCAGTAGAGGCGCTGGGAGCCGTCGCTTCTGATAAACTTTCCTGGAAGACGGTTCGAAGAATCGGACCGTGTCATTTTTGATCGGTCTAAGACGCATCACAAGGTGTTGTCAAAATTAATAATAATATAATAAATAATAATAATAATAATAAAATAATCATAATAATAATCATAATAATAATAATAATAATAAATAATATAAGAATAATAATATATATAACAGAACAATGCACTAATCAATAGGATGGTAATCCAGCTGGCAGTGACAAGGGTTGGGTTTCACAAGTTTTAACAGCTGATTCACCGACAGCAGTTCACCCCCTCTCCCCTCTCTCTTCCCATCTCTAGCTCCCTCGCTCCCCATCTCTCTCTCTCTCTCCTCCCATCTCTCTCTCTCCCTCTCTCCCATCTCTCTCTCTCTCTCTCTCTCTCTCTCTCTCTCCCATCTCTCTCCACTCTCTCCATCGCCCCTCTCCCCCTCCCGCTCTCATCTCCATCTCCCTCTCCCCTCTCTCTCTTTCTCCCCCCCCCCTCAGGATGGTGTCCATTGAGCAAGCTACATCCACAACTGCGGGAGAAAGAAAGCTTTTTTTTTTAACTCATTGTCCTCTCCCGTTAGATGTCAGCGAAACCGAAAAGGGAAATAAAACGACTGGCCGTCTTAAACGACCCAGCCACACTTACCGCTCAGGTGTTCTAAGCCATAACGTGACCCCGGTCGCATTATCTTTAATTAAAACTTCCGTCTTATAACGTCGCAGGTAACAGTGTAGCCCGCATACCTTCTCCATAATTTCTCTTTTTAAATTAGCCTCTGTTTCCCGCGGAGCGACAGACAAGTACACCCTTAAGGGAGGCTGTCTGTATGTCGTTCACGTCCGCAGTGCGAAAGCTG